>CM076093.1:38190658-38251205 GCA_038088585.1 Chrysina gloriosa | reverse complement strand
CATACTATTGTAATATATGTTCCATATAGGCCCGGCACCAAACCCTGTGGCACCCCACCAGTCGTTTCTATTGTATGCCCATCTCCCGCCAGAATTTCCCGGTTTCCTAGGTATTACCCGCTAATTACTCAGGTATAATATAACCTAAAAAAGTTGTTTTACCCTACTCGCTCACTAACGGGATACAAAAACGTGCTTCTGCGGGTCACAATGGAGAGTGGAGAAGCCTAGGAAGAAGAGGCACGTTTCGGATGAATAATTTGACGTAATGGTAGTCAAGAATTAAAATAGCCATGATGATAACCGACCCTTTTAGAGGAGATGGCACTTGAAAACGGAGAATCTGATCTGTGATTATAGTACCAACTAGATTATACCTGAAGAAATCTCAGCGAACTCTTTTAAACATGAAATAGGGGATTTGGCTTTAACTTCTTTGCTTCCCGTCAATATGGGATCACATTACCCTTTCAGCCGCGCGCATTTACTTCATATTCACCGAACGCGACTTTTCCATTCTCGAACTTGCTAATTTTTCATCCCCTCTCCCTCCTCCCGGACGATAGTACAAACTCAGAAAGTATGTGCGATATCCAACTCCAGACTTCCAATCCCCACACCGACCGCTTCTTTCTTATAACTTTGTCGCCCTGCAACGGAGACGGACGGAGAATATGAGAACGAACCGAGGCGACCGTGTAAGAAAGAAGACAGAGAGAAAGAAAAGAATCGCGATTACGTAGCGGCTCGAAATTTAACAAAGAAAACTTGAACCTGATTCGGCGATACTTTAGCGAAAGAATAGTTCCGGTAATGAACTCACTGGCGCGCGGAGTCTCTTCTCCCGATCTCCCCCTCTTACCCTCGCCCCTCCGCGTTCTCGTCGCCGGTCCGAGAATATAAAGAAAAGTTCGGTAAGTGAAAGAAAAAAGAGTAACGCGGAGTGTAGTACGGCGCGGCGGTGGCGAGGGAAAATTCCTCCTGCCTTCGCCCCCTTCGCCCCAACGTCGACAGCGAGAAAGGATGAGGGCGAAGGGTGGCGTGCTAGGTGAGAGTTTTCCCGCCGGAGCAAGATGGACCGTTATGAAGTCGGCGCTAAATTTCATTTTCTTGTTGAGGAAAGTTCGTCCGCTCGCTCCCATGTTAGGACATATATTCTCCGGTAGAGCTGCGGATGTTACGTGAACCAAATATTCTTACGCCCGCACGTTCCGCCCAAGGCTTGCGCCCTCGCGGCCGTATATTAATCACGCGCTTCTAGTTTTATTACGACAATCTGTCTACGCTAGCTACGAGTAGACCTATCGCGTCGCGTCTCCAGCACGCGACTCTTCGTTGCTACTCCTCGAGCGTGCTAGGGTACTTAATTAAAAATGCTCGACGAAGGGATCGGAGATAATTAATGGCGGACGAATTAGGGCGAGTACGTCGGAAGTTTTTCGAATGCGTTTCGGAGAAATATTCGAGCTCGGAACCGAACTGACCTTTCTGAAGTCTAGTTTAACCGACACGATCCAACTTGTACAAACCAGTTGTAGGTTCACCGCGTGAATTAGACCTTCCTTCATATCCCAATCCTCATACATTGCGCGTTGAGACTGCGTCGTCTTCCGCATCGCAAACTCCACAAATGTAAGAATTTTTCATAGCCCGGTTGAAATGGACAACGAGATACAACACGTCAGTCCTGCACGAGGGCCTGGCGTTACCCACATGGATGTTCTTACCGCAAGGGTATCACTTCTTCCCTAATCTAATGCTTGGTGTGCAAGAACGAATCATGACGACTGCTCTAAGACTTCAACTATAGCTATCGCACCATACTAATCGAATCTACTAGGCTGTATTCTATAGGTTCGTTCCAACACACCACAAAGCCAGTTTGTGCCTCATCGGGTACATGCGCAGAGCAAATTTGGAATGTCAAACCGACGATCTACAAACTGATTTTGTGCGGTGTTGGAACAAACCTTATGGTAACGTGTACTTCTATAATATACCTAGCACTTATAGTGGAGTTGTCCTACTGCCAAATACACTCATTAATAGAATGCGGTGTTGCAACCATCGTAGTTATACGCAAATTCCTATCTGTCACAACAATGAACTAATTTTCTGATTTCGTTGAGTTGACAATTCCATTGCACAGCCTCTATCGAGATCTCCAACTGGGGAAAGCGATAGTGGTGATCCGAAAGAGACTAGCGAGGGCGTCTTTGCTCTTGTTATATAAGTCAAAGCATGCTCGGTATCGAGTTTTCGTCGGAATTCTGACATGGAAGAAATGGGGGAAAGAAGCGGGCTCAAGAGTAAACTGGGCAAATATGCGGTATGATGAGTCATCTGTCATTTGTTCTCTGTAATATAATATTACATTGTGAAAAAGACAGATGACTCATCCTACCGATTATTTTCCCAGTTTACTCCAGAGCAATCCTTGCGATACGCCCGGCAAGATACTGTGGATGCTCAGTTTTATAGTCCTGTGCTTGGCGATCTATTAAGCCTCATCAACGAGAGAAACGAATCAGACGAAGAAGAAGCACAGACGATTCACTTATAAAATTCAACCTCAAACTAACTCAATACAAGACACGATGTTTTCGATGCATGTTTCTGCTTGCCAAGTCATCATCGGGGCCTGTCAGTCGGACGAGGGTGACCGTCCGGAGTATTTTCGACAAATTCGACTTCTTATGATCGACAAGGTCAGCAGATCTCAAGGGAAAACAGGCTTTCGTCCGACTTAAGAGGCCTTGGTATGCTTCCAGTAAGGGATAAAATGTTAACGTTGGAATACCGTGCCGATGATCACGTGAGAGTAACCCGTTCAAGCGCAGATTGATGATAGAATCTGATCTTGGGGACTGCTGCTTTTCCAGTTGAGAATCATAACCCTTAATTCCTCGCAGGCATCTGAATTAACGAGTTTTCTGTGAAGACCTGATAACTTTCCTTACCGTAAGACTCGCTGAAGGGTTTTGAGGTCGTCATCTTTTCAACAATTGCTAATTTTTGGCGAGATTTCGAAAGCGATGAAGCAACACGCTTCTTAGAAGTTCTTTCTTTCGTTAATCTTCCAACGCCCTCATAGCGTTAAGGGTCAAGGCATAGCGCACCTCCACGTGAAGATCTGGCAGCCTATCCTACCAAGAAATCCATTAAAGGGTTTAGGAATCGTCATCTATTTAGCAATAACTAACTATTGACGAAATCATGAAGTGATTCAAGCAGCACGATAGTTCAGAACTCTTTCTTCCGTTAGCCTTCTAACGCGTCCATAGTGTGAAGAGTCAATGGATAGTGCACCTACCCGTAAAGATCTGGTAGCCTGTTTTATCAAGAGATCCAGTAGAGGGTTTAGGGATCGTCATCCATTTAGTAATAACTAACTGTTGACGAAATCATGAAGTGATTCAAGTAGCACGCTTGTCTAGAACTCTTTCTTCTGTTAGCCAGCTAAAGCCGTCATAGTGTCAAGGTTCGAGGGATAGTATATCTACACGTAAAGATCTGATAGCCTATCCTACCTTGAGATCCATTAAATGGTTTCGGAGACGTCTTCTGTTTAACAAAGACTTCCTTTGATGGAAGTTTGAAGTGACTCAAGCAGAACGCTTTACCAGAAGTGCTCCCTTCGCTAGCTTTCTAGCGCTTCCATAGTGTTAAGGGTCAAGCGATCTGAGAAGATTTAGTAGGGTATCCTGTCGTGAGACCCATTAAAGTGGCTCGGGATCGTCATCTATTCAACAACGGTTAGCTTCTGACGACATTTTGGAGGTGGTTCAAGCAGCACGCTTTTTCCCCGTTAGCCATCTAGCTAAGAGTCAAGGGATAGCACACCTGTCGGTAAGGATCTGGTAGCCTATCCTATCGTGAGATCCATTAAAAGCTTCGGAACCGTCATCCATTCAACAGTGACTTACTTTTGAGGAAATTGTAAAGAGATTCAAGTAGTGCACTCTTCCAGAATGCTTTCTGTCGATAGCTTTCTAACGTCCTCGTAGTGTCAAGGGTCAAGGGATAGTATACCTACCCGTAAAGATCTGGTAGCCTACCCTACCGTCAGATCTATTAAAGGGTTTCGCGACCATCATCCATTCAACAATGACATACTTCTGAGGTGATTTCGAAGAGATTCAAGCAGCACATGTTTCCAGAACTCTTTCATCCATTACCTTTCTATTATCCCCCTAGTTTTAAGGGTCTAGGGATGGGATCCCTACCCGTGCTAACTTATCCCCTACATGTCAGTTACGATAGTACCGAGTCGAGCAATTGCTTGACGTTATACAACTTCAGACTATTATGTAAATCAGGTGGCTATGTACCTGGCGCAAGATAGAAATGAACACTTAACTATTAAATCGCCCCGGAAAACTTCGAAATATTGACACCCGTTCCATCATCAACCTTCATTCATACGCTTCGACCGGTGGCGTTCGCCGCTATTCAACGGGCCCGTCCCTCTCTAATTCGTTAAAACAAAAGAATACGAATTTAATTATGAACGGGGAACGGCGCCTCGTCGACTCTGAGTGGATACCTATGTAAATTATTAAGAGCGTTCTCGCGCTCGCCCCTCATCGACGCTAACGGCAGAAAAGGAGGGCGCTACGAGCGCCGGGCGAGCGAGTTTTTGAAATTCAAATCGGACCGGACGTCTTTTATTTTTACCCCGGGCCCGTCTCATCCATTTTGTATCTGGCGCGCCTCATCGAGTTAGCGGCGAGAAGCCCGGAGCGAGACGCGAAATCTATACCGACGTACGTACGTCGGGGAGAAACAACCCCTTTTTCCTTACCCGGGGCGAGTGGAAAATTACGCGTTCGAAATGGAGGGAGAGGGGTGATTTCCGATGAGTAACTGCGACCGGTCCGATGATTTATCACGGCTGGGACGGCGAAATTGCGAGATCTTAGCGTCGCGACGTCGAAGCACAACTGCTTATTAAAGCGAAATTAAGAACTATTCGGTAAATTCGATGGACGCGCCGGGGAGGGTAACTTTTAAATGAGAAAAGTTGCTAGGCGGCGCGCTATAATGCATGAATTTGTCGGATATCGATATCGCGGAATTGGACGTTGGAGGGGAGGGGGCAGGGGGAGTCATTATAACGAGATTCGACCGGAAAAAACACGGCGTAAACTTTCTTCGTATCGGATGAAGCGTCGTTAAACGAGGTGTGCATGGCTAATTTGACTTCGTTCGTATGCCCGTACGCCGAAGCGCAATTATAACCGGGCAGCAGCATTTTACTGAACTCGCACGATATGTTTATTTCCGGTCGATGCAATGGAAGAAAAACAATTCCCACCCGGTCGTATTTTCGTTTGGCACTATTCAAAACAGAAAGTTCGATTGGACCGGCGCGCTCAGCGAGTGAAAAGTAATTAAATTTGAGAGTGCAACGTCAGTATTGTCGGCGCATAAATATTTGCGTTTTAATTGTCTAGTTGGTAGGTCTTCAACGTGGTCGCTAGTGCCAACCCGCGGGACTTTTAGGGCTTTTGGTGGATTCTACGGTAGTGAATGGCGTAGTAGTTTAATTAAATTCGATAAAAAATCGCAAACCTTAATTTTTAAGAATTTTTAGAAATGTTCTAAAAAATCAATAAAAATTTCCGAATTTAAAAATACCACTTTTACATTATGTAAAAATTTTTAGCAAATTTGCCAAAATATTTTCTCTCAATTTCTTCTAAAACTTCGAGAACATTTCCTATAAAATCAATATTACATTGTTTATGAATTTTTAAAGACGATTGTCCGTATTACGGTTTGACTCGTGATATTTAATATAGCGCTCTTTCATTTTCAGGTCCAAATTAGGTAGTAAACACCTGACGCAGTTTACTCGATCGCAATTATCACTTCTTTAAACCACCGATTTAATTCAAGAATCGATGTGTGCAACACGAGCTTCACCAAGCCAAAATTTCCATAGTTACTTTAGACAGTTATAGCATTGCAGGAGGTAAAAGGATGGTGTGCTGCGACGATCATTTGGTGTGCATTGTTCGACGTATGATAAGCATCTGCAGTATAAGTTTTATTAAGCCGTAATTACCGTTGCCGCGCTAGAAAGATGCGGCGGGCGTTACGATCCAGTGAAATGCGTCTGGTGTGCTGTGACGGTCATATGGTGTATAGTATTATATAAGTAACAGCCTCAACACCAATTTCGCTAACAATAAGTGATAATTACCACATCCACTTTAGGAAGTTGCAGCCTTAGGATCTAGTAAAATGCGTCTGGTGTGATGTGACGGTCCTGTGGTGTGTAGTATTATGGAAAGTGACAGCTTCAACACCAATTTCGCTAACAATAAATGATAATTACCACATCCATTTTAGGAAGTTGCAGCCTTAGGATCTAGTAAAATGCGTCTGGTGTGATGTGACGGTCCTGTGGTGTGTAGTATTATGGAAAGTGACAGCTTCAACACCAATTTCGCTAACAATAAATGATAATTACCACATCCATTTTAGGAAGTTGCAGCCTTAGGATCTAGTAAAATGCGTCTGGTGTGATGTGACGGTCCTGTGGTGTGTAGTATTATGGAAAGTGACAGCTTCAACACCAATTTCGCTAACAATAAATGATAATTACCACATCCATTTTAGGAAGTTGCAGCCTTAGGATCTAGTAAAATGCGTCTGGTGTGATGTGACGGTCATGTGGTGTGTAGTATTATGGAAAGTGACAGCTTCAACACCAATTTCGCTAACAATAACTGATAATTATTACATGCACTCTAGGAAGTTGCAACCTTAGGATCTAGTAAACTGCGTCTGGTGTGCTGTGACAAACATTGAGTGTAGTAGTATGTAAAGCGCGAGTTACGCGAAAGTTGTCTGTCATAATTATCACAAGCGCTCTATAAATTCGCAACATTACAATCTAGTAAAGTGGGTCTGGTGTGCCGCGACGGTCAGTTGGTATGTAGTATTATATGAGTGACAGCCTCAGCAGCAATTTCGTTATCCACAATCAACTTTAGACAGTTTCAGCCTTCAGATCTAATAGAATCCGTCTGGTGTGCTGTAACGGTCATTCATGTGGAGTGCGTGTGGAGTGCTTTATGACCCCTATGGCCTTCTACAGCAGGACTTTTGCGAAATTCACCTAAGTCATAATTGTAGCAAGTGCCTTAGAAAGTAGCAGCCTCACGATCTGGTAGAATGCGTCTGGTGTGCTGTGACGGTTATTCGGTGTTCAATGTTATATGGATCGCGTTCACAGCACCAGTTTCAGTAACAGAAAATCATACTTCTCGCACCTACTTTAGGAAGTGGTAGCCTTCATATCTAGTAGCATGCGTCTGGTGTGCTCTAACGGTCGTGGGTATAGAGTATTCTATGAATGGCATCCGCAGCATGAGTTACGCGAAATTCACCAAAGTCATAATTATCACAAGCGCCTTAGAAAGTTGCAGCCTTAGGATATAGTAAATGCGTCCCGTGTGCTGCGACGGTTATTCGGTGTCCAATGTTATATACGTCGCGTTCACAGCACCAGTTTCAGTAACAGAAAATCATACTTCTCGCACCTACTTTAGGAAGTGGTAGCCTTCATATCTAGTAGCATGCGTCTGGTGTGCTCTAACGGTCGTCGGTGTAGAGTACTCTATGAATGGCATCTGCAGCACGAGTTACGCGAAATTCACCAAAGTCATAATTATCACAAGCGCCTTAGAAAGTAGCAACCTTACGATCTAGTAAAATGCGTCCGGTGTGCTTTGACGGTTATTTGATGTACAATGTTATATGAGTAGCGTCACACAGTACCAACGTTACTAACAATAAATCTATTAACGTGTACTGTTATTTTACTAACAATTCAAAATTACCACACATATTTCAGGAAGTTGTAGTCTCACGATCTGGTAGCATGCGTCTGGTGTGCTGTTATAGACATTGGATATGGAGTGTTCTATAACTAGCACCTACAGCACAAATTTCACAAAAAATAAACCGTGATTATTACTGGTGCCTTAGGAAGTTGTAGTATTTCGATTTAATTATACGCGTCTGATGTGCCGTAACAACCATTTGGCGTGTATTGTTTTACCAGCAGAGTTCACAATATCTGGGCGACTCATAATTAGCTACCATTATTACTGCTGCCTTAGAATGTTGTTTCGTGATGATACTAATGATCTACTGAAATGCGTCTGGTGTGCTGTGAAGGTTATTCGGTGTGTACCGTCACATAAGTGGCGTCCACAGCATTAATTTGACTAACAATGAGCCATAATTATCACCGTTACCTTAGCAAGAAGCAGCTTTACGATTTAACAGCATGCGTCTGGTGTGGCGGTTATGGATGTGGAGTGTTCTATGACTAGTAATTATGGCACGAATTTCACCCAAGTCATAATTATCACTAGCACCTTAGAATGTTGCGGGCTGCCTATCTAGTGAAGTACGTCTGGTGTGCTGTGACCGCCAAACAGTGTGCAATGCACGAATTTCACTAAGCTAGAAATACTACCCTTAGCAGCATGTGGGACAGGACTCACGTCCCAGGAGCTATACAATTTCATTGTTAATCACAGTCTACAACGAAGGTATGTATACTGTCTGATCTTCAGCTCAATATTAAGACAATCGATGCTTTCTGACTTTGGACTTCCAGGTGAGAGATAAAATATGGAGGAATAAGAATCCTGTGTCTCAACGGTTAACGTATTTCCTTGGTTGGGTATGTCATACTCTCTCGAGGACTATCCAGTCTTCTAGGGTGCTCAAATTACTTAAAAGAAGACGACATAGCACGTACCGGAGTGAAAATGTTTCCGAATCGTGGCTTTCTGTCTGGTTTGCAAAGCTGTCAGCCCCCACTTGTAGCAAACTTTTCCCGGCGGTACTGTATCATCCATCGGACTCGTTGGCTTAGGATTGATCCGTTACGAAGGCCGGACGCAATAAATCTACTTTGCGTTCTTCGTTAATTATCGATAGTGGCGCATTTTCGGGAAGTACTCGCGCGTAAACCGGACGCTAATCGCTAAAGCCAACAATAACGTTCGCGTTCGAAAAGCGACCCGACAGCGCGGGAAAACCTCATTCGGTCGTTGTTCCAGATTGCCGGTCTACCACCGACGTCCATTATCTACGCCAGAACGAACATTATTAAAACAAGTTCGCGCGCGAAGCACATGCAACGATGGTGGCGATGATCTCGTGGTGTTTGTGCGGGGGACGATCGTGGAGGAAGGGGAACGGGAGGGCGAGGGGTGGAATTACCGAACGACGCCGATAAAATTTATATCAACGACGCGACGAGCTCCGATCGCCGGGTATCGAGTTCGCGCAAACAATAAATTAATGGATATTAAGGTACTAATCCATCATGATACATGAACCTTTGATAGATAATGCATCGTCGGAGCGGACGTGGCATAACGCCGCTCGGGGCGGACAGGGCGAGAGTGGCCTCTGTTTGTCGGACGCGGTAACAGCACCACCGCCACCACCACCGCTAGTCTTTCTAATTTGCGTCTATCAATCGGGACCAATCTCGACCGGTGGATTAGGGGGACGAAATGGTATTGACGTCGGCGGTCGGTGGGGGCTCCTCGCCGGTGGCGGCGATGGGAAGGGCGCGACGTTTCCGAGAGATGAGGGTGGCGACCGAAATTGAAAGCGTTCGCAATTACGTAAAGCGGTGTAGTGGCGCGCGGCTCGAAATATTCGCCGTAATTGTCCCTTTGATAGGGTCGAGTCGGGTAGTGGACCGCAGAACTTTGTTGATTTAAGGTACGACATGTTTCAAAACAAATGAATGCTCGCGTCGTGTCCTATTGAGGTGGCATTTGATGGGTGCCGAAGAAAGAGAAGAGGAATATTCGTTTACAAGGTTAGCGTTAGAAGTACGTATAAGTAACTATGAAGAAATTTTCTTTTCCCCTCGGGGACTCAGAGTTAACAAGTTTAACAAGTGAGTTCGGGCATCTACCGCTCCCGAGGTAGCCGAGCTAAAACCCAAGTAAGGTGTAAGGTTGGTCAATTATCATGGAGGCGCTTCTGATTTGCTATCTGTAAATAAATCTTACCAGGACAGACCGGTGTCGAATCTTGAACCGACTCGCCTGGATCCGCCGACTACGCTACCAAGAGGTTTAAAAGAAAGAAATTTAACTTCTACTTGATTATTGTCCTGTGACTCTTTGATCTTAGATGCCGTCTATTTGCGCCTGAAGACGTCGATAGTTCACCAGATCGGCGCAGTGAAAGATGGAATACTCCAACAACTCTTCGCTGGTGGGTATGGATGCCTCCTTCTTGTCCACTGCCCCCAAGGGACGAGAGCTGGTGGCAGACGCAGCAAGAAGCATCGCATGGAACTTCCATTTAAATACTAGGGTCAGTGGAGAAAGACTGCCCTGCACCCTACTATCTCAGGGGAAAACCGGCTGCAGCCGTGCATCCTTGGGGGTTGATGAAAGAAATTTAGTTCGGGGAGGGGGGATTTGATGGTCGTAGGAGGACCTAAGGACGTTGCATCAGCTGATAGTGAAGAAATCTGCTACACGACGGATCTTTACTCGGGGAGGGGGTTGATCTTCGGGATCAACGATCTGAACGGTGAGGTTATCGTTGGCGCGAGCTCTTTCCCACGCGGACTTCAGAAGCTGATCTAGGTACTCAAGTAGAGTCGGAATGTTTAGATCTCGATGAATCTGTGCATTCCTTACGAAGCAGGGAGCGTCGACTAGGAGTCGGAGAGTCCGATTATGAAGAGCCTCCCGTTTTTCACGTGCGTATTCGCAGCTGAGGACCAGGCCATAGCGCCGTAGGTCAAGAACAGCCGAAGTGTCATCTTGTATAGGAGCAACTTGCCCCTTGCCAGGAGGAGTAACCTGTTGCGGGCAGAGATGAATCAGGATCCTGCTTCTTCCAGATCAGTGTCTGGTCGAAGTAGACCCGTAGATGGTTTTCCAACGCGGATCGCTTCTCCTGGGGGCCTCAGTCTTCTCGTGAATCTAACTACTGCAAGCAGCATCCTGATTCCCCCACGGAAGTAACAGTGTCTGGGGGAATAACCCGACCTATACTGCTGGGGAATCGAGTGGTCGTAGTGAGCCATCTACTTCTCGCTCGCCGGCTACTACGATGTCCAAGAAGATAAGAAGCAGGACTTAGATAAGGTGGAGATGAAGCGAAGCCAGCCTTCTAGTCTCCAACAGGTTCGTTGGAGCCCTGCTCCTCCCGCTCCCCTTTTGGTGCGACGGTGAGTTATATGGGTCGTTTAGATGGGACTATCAAAGATTTTGGGGGATATCCGGTTGATAGGGGAATGTTCTCTATCGTCTGCGCGTTATCCACTTTTTGGTCAGGTGACCTAATCGTCGCGTCGGGGACAACAATCTGGACAGTCAGCGGAAAGAACTTCGAACGTACATCTAAGGCATCATTCCATCAATTATTACCGCTAACCGCTAACCGATAACCGATAACGTATCTCCCCGTATTTAAGGAGTGCTACAGGTCCATCGATCCGAAATTCGTGGAGTCGTCGAAGTAATTATGAGAAACTGCCTGTCTGAACGGCGCGACTCGTCGCTCGCGTTCTCCCTCCCATTTTCCCGCTTCGTCTCGCTTTCTCTCCCGTCGGCATAAAACGCGACTAGGTACGTCGAAATAATTGTCATCATCGTTTCTCGAAGCTCGACGACGAACAGACGATTGCGCTCCGTCGAATTCAATCGGGCAGATGCACTAGTTCACTTGTTTATTCGCTCCGTCGCCGGAGGGGCTGGGGTGAGTTGAAAGGGGACGAATCGACCGAGGACGAGCGCGCGGCGAACGGAACCGCTTCTTCTGCCGGATGACGGAGCGCAACGGAAACCGGTAAACTTAATTAATTGGGAGCGCGTCGAGATGCTTTCCGCGGCGATAGTGAAGACGGACGGGAATAATAATTGCGGCTATTTAGAGTTGTTGGAAAATGTCGACGGCGCGGAGAACACCGGCGACCGGTATCGATCGCGTTCGCTTGGAACGTCTCCAATTAGGTTAAATACACCTACCTCTTAAGATATCTTTCGGGTAAATGTTTATGTTCCGGTCGCGTTCGTCGTCCCGTCTCTCTAATGCATTTTCCGATTGCCTGCGAGAAATTCTTCCGATTTGCATGCGTTCGAGTACTTTCGAAACGAGATATGCGAAATCGATCCCGTTCTCGTAAATTTCCACAGATTCGGATCGAATAAATAGACGATCTTCGTCGAGGGTGGGATTCTTTTAGCTAATTCAATAAGACTTGCATTCATTTCTTAAGTAAAATCTAGACAGATTTTTAGTGCAAGCAGTGTATTTGTCACTAACTAATGAACTACACAAACGCGTCATATTTATACTTTAAACGTGCGTTTCGACAATTACGACAACAGCATTGGATAATGCATTCATTAATTTTAGAACATAAACCACCGACATGCTAATATATCAAGAATCTTGCATAAATATGTATATTGGCACACCAATCGCACTTGCCTGTACTATAATAACTCCGGCTTTATAAAGAAAGTGCTAATTACCGTTTAATGCGGTGTGTTCGAGGCGTAATTTTAAGACATAACTTTCCTTAAACACCACAATTGACAATGCGCACAGGACGCAGATCTGTACAGATCCAGTAAGTGTCGCATTCGAGATCTATTTCCATATTAATCACGGAAAACAACACATTGGGTGACTATCATGACACACCAGACGCATTTCACTACATCGTAATGCTACAACTTTCTAAAGCTAAGCATACCAAATGCCTGTCGTGGTACACCAGACGCATTCGCCAGATCCTAAAATTATAACTTTCTAAAATGACGATAATATTTATGGCCTAGTGAAATTCATGTTCCCGGCGCTAGTCATGGAGCATTGCACACCGCGTGACCGCTACAGCACACCAGACGCATGTCCCTAGATTATAACGTTGCATCTTCCCAAAGTGGCGGTAATAATTATTGCTCACTGCTAGCAAAACTGGAACTGTGAGTGGTACGGATACACGAAATGGTCGTCAGAGCACACCAGACGCATTAGCTAAATCTTAACACTGCATCTTCCTAAAGTGGCGATAATAATTGTGGCTTATTATTACTTAAACTCGCGTTGTCGACTTTATACCTGAAACAAATAACCGTCTTAGCACACCAGACGCATTTAACTAGATAGCAACGTTGCTTCTTCCTAAAGTGGCGGTTATAATGATTGCTGATTGTTAGCAAAACTTGAAGTGTGAGTGCTACGGATAAAATACTGTACACGAAATGATCGTCAGAACACATCAGACGCATTAGCTAAGTCTTAACACTGCATCTCCCTAAAGTGACGATAATAATGATTGTCTATTGTTAGCAAAACTGGAACTATAAGTGCAGTTGCAGTTTATAAAATCAGAGTTAGAGCGGCGTCTTTGTACAATATGGCGCCTGTGGGCTTCGTTTAGAGGTTAGACTTAAACGCACATCATGGCATGTGTTATATTGAGACCTCGTGAAGCGAGAGTGGTGTGCAGCATCTCGGTTAGAAGTACAGGAATTCCTGATGAAAGACGCAAACGAACCCTTATCTATTGGGCACTGCACACCAGTCTTACGTGTATCCGGCCAAGTGACAGTGTCGATTGTGAGTTAGTGTAGTTGTCATCCATAAAGATGACAATTCGATTGTGTATCAACTTTCTAGACACTAGAATGAGATGCGTGGTAATCACGGGGTGGTTCTCGTGGAAACTTCTGTTTCTGGTCAAAATGAGAATTTGAAAAACTCGAATCGAAACCGGACCAGTAACTTCGTCGGATCTTGATGCTGTTGGTTTCAACGAACCTTTCGTTTTGCATTTCCTGGTCACCTTTTACCCTTTTATCCTTTCCATCTTTTCTACCGCTTCTAGTCCGCCTAGTGGTAATTTCTATTACTTTCGCGACATTTAGGAGGTGCAGACTTATTCTTTTACCTTTTCAAGTGTTATGCTCCGTTGCGACCGAGCCTAGAAACCTGAACCTTCTCATTGCGAGGCGCATGCTTTACCACTAAGCCACCAAGAACCCACTTATTCTTTCCTGGTCATAGGAGTCGAAATTCGAAAATCCCGCATTTACACGGATCTCGTCATCAACACCAATTACGAAAATCAATACGACAAATCGCGCCTTCATCATCATCATCGCTCTCGCGTCTTCGGCGTTGGATTGGAGCGCTCGGCGCGGATTAATATATCTTGTCGCAGCTGTAACAACAGACGGTAGAGGAAAACGGCGGGGAGAAGTGGGAATATCGACCGGGCACGTAACAATGACGCCTCGGATGGAGGAGTTGAATTGCAACTGTCGTGCGACGCGGCGTCGGTAATCCTAGAAACTATGTAGACTCGCGGGAAACTTAGTTACCTGAGGTGTTAGCGAGTTAAATAAAGTTTCTATCCCCGGCCCCCCATTTCATCCTACCCCCGCCCTCTCTCTTCCGCCATTCCTAGACATCGGAATCGGGCGATAAACAAAGCGGCTAGGGTAGTTAAAGTTCGGCATCGAGTCCCGGCGCGGCGGTTAGTTTTTATATTTATCTGTTTACCGGAATCGGTGCGGTCGCCTTATCGGAGGAGGTAATTAATTAGGAAAGTCCGGGCGAATCGGAGGATAATCTGGGACGCTGCTGGTCGTAAAAGTCCTGATTGTCTGGGGGGCGGAGGGTGATACTTGTAGGGGTACGAATTTGTTTTGTATCTTGGCAACAGGTACCGTATTATCCTGTCAATTCCGTTGATTTTCTTCGTCTTTCCTCTCACCCCCGTTTGGGGCCGCGCGATTCGTGTCAAACATACGTGTAGCCGATCCGCCCGATAAGAACCTCATTTACCTCCATAATAAGCACGTGCGGTCTCGATACCGACCGCTATCGATGAGTTATTGTACAGGAATTCAATCTGGTCCCTTTATATTGCTTGGTTCCTGTTAACGTCACCGCTACCACCGCCGGGCCCGGCGCAGAATCCATAATTAATATCGAATATATATTGTCACCGACGGTGGTCGCTATCTGGCCGGTTTCCTTCCTGCGGCAAGAGTACATTTCCCGGTCTGGTAACTACCGCCAGAGGGCATTATATTCGACGATATCGCTACGTTGACGATTGTGGAATTATGGCTAGCAGAAGCGGATTACCGATCCGATCGTAATATCCTCCCCCTTTCAAAAGGGGGCCTTACGTAGAGGTCGATTCGTTCGCGGTCCTCGGATCGGACCTCATCCTTTGAGTCCGATCCGATCGGATCGGACTTGACGCAAAATCTCCAGAAATTCTTAGCCCCCTTTTAGATGGCGCTGACTACGGAAACGTATGCGATATGGAAACTACGGTCGAGAATATGCGGGGAACGTTAAGGGGATTGGAAGTTTTGATCGCAAATAAGAAACGACGGTCGGGTAATGCTAGGGAAGCGTGGGATTTAGGAACGGCCGAAAGTTAAGAATCTGACGAAATAGTGAACGTGTCCGCAGGAGAATATATTTTGCACTCACCAATTGAGTGCTAAAGAAAAACGAAAGAATAACTATTTCTAGTAGTTTGAAAGGAGAGGAAATCGTCCGGAAGAAACGTCGCACGTGTGGCGTTGCCGCGAAATGACCGGTAAAAGTATATTTTTTCGCGAGCAAATATCCAAGTCGCGCTACGTTATTGCGTTATTTTACAAATAAAGCAAAAGACGAATACACAGACCCGTATTACTGACTAAGAATGGCAAAAATGGCAAAAAGAAATGCGCTGTGTAGTAGGGGGAGATGATCGATCCTCGATCACAGCTCTCCACCTCTCATAACCTCCGTTGCGTCAACAGGAGCGATTGCCGTACTCCTTCACGAACAGCCTCATATCCGTTGCGTCAACAACGGCGGTTTCAGTGTAAACAGGACCGGTTTCTACACTCTTAACCGCCCCCTGTTATGCTTACTCTTATTCTATTACTGACAGGGGTCGATTGGGAGTACGGCAGCTGCCCCTGTTGATGCAACGGATATAAGGCTGTTGCGGAGGAGAATTACAAGTACCCCTGTTAACGCGTCAATCGCCTCTGTTGACGCAACATATGTATAAGAGGTGGAGTGGTATGATCGAGAACCGATCATCTCTCCTTACT
Source organism: Chrysina gloriosa (assembly GCA_038088585.1). NCBI lineage: Eukaryota > Metazoa > Arthropoda > Insecta > Coleoptera > Scarabaeidae > Chrysina > Chrysina gloriosa. The sequence continues at coordinate 38,235,054 of CM076093.1, read as the reverse complement.
ACAATGCGCACTTAGATCATAAAAGATATTGGGAGAGTAGCAGTAAGCATAAACAGGGTAGCGATTTGTGTTTTTGCACAGTGTATCGTACGCTGTTCCCTAAGGCTCAATTGTCACTGGCGCTTTATAAAGTTAGGCTCCGCCGTAATGCGCCTGGTGTGCTATGATGGTCGTTTGGTGTGCACTGTTGTACGATCTTGACCAGATTACAAGTAATACCACCACCTTATTGGATCGGGCCACAACTAATTACCAGCTGATGTTAGATGTGTAGTGATTTGTGTTCTTTGCGCAGTATATGTCTTGGCCTGCTGCTGGCGTCTTAGAGTTTCATCGAACACTTTTCGCTAAAACGCAGTTGCCATTATCACTTTCGATAGTTACGATGTTATGATCCGATGGAAGGCAACTAGTTTGCGGTGATGGTGGTTTGGTGTGTACTATTCTGCAGGTTCCACTAGATCGCGATTAACGCCGACACTTTCTTGGGTCGAGGTAGAACTAACGTTCAACACATGTTTGATATGTAATAGTGATTTGTGTTCTTTGCACTGTGTATGTCGTGGCCTGTTGGTAGCGTCTTAGGGTTTCATCGAAGCACTGTGCAACGTACACCTTCCACTAGGACGCAATTATTACTGTCACTTTGGACAGTTACGACGTAATGATCTGATGAAATGGGACTGGTGTGCTGTAATCGTTGCTTGGTGTACATTGTTCTACGATCATCACTAGATTGTGATTAGCATTGATACTTTGTTAAACCTGTGTTCTTTGATTACACTAAGACGCAATCATCACTATCACCCTAGAAAGTTATGGCGCTATATGAAGAACCACTAGTGGTGTATCCTGTTAGTCATTCGATGTACAGTCTTCTATCATTGACTTGTGAAACTATACTAGACCACAATTAATTCTGACGCTTTCACAGAATGGAGATGTGACTGATGTGCAGTTTGTGTAAATTAAAAGATTCGATTAGGTTGTCTCCTTTCATCTTAAGGATAACCCCTAACCTTCCTCGGTGATTTTCGCATTGAAACGGGTTAATTTCGCGGGAAAGGAATAGAATATTCGTGAGAAAATGGTCCTCACCTTCCGTATTGAGAACAGCCGCCATGGGGGATGTAACGCAGCGTAGTTACAAGGTCGCAGTTATAAATCTAACTAATAACGGCCGTTGCCCGCACGAGTTATTAAGCGTGCAACAATGTAAGGCGATCGTAAAAACAGATCCGGTCTGGTCCGTCGTAAAACCGGTCATTAATTGCAAATTAGCGAAACGGCCTCTCTCAAACTCTACGGGGAAGGGAGGGCACGGGGCGATATCCGAGATTCTTTCGGGGACCGATGGTTTTTCCTAAGCCTGCGATTTTCCGTAACAATGTACTAAAACGCACGATTCGAGGAAAGACGACGACGACGACGACGACGACGCGCGGGATGAGGCGGGGAGCGGGAATTGCGGAAATCAAAGTCGGGCGCACTACTTATATATAAATGAGGCGAATGGGGTATAACGGCGACATCTAGGATTATGCCCGCGTAGATTTCCTTCGTCTCGACGGTCGTGTTTTCCTTTCCTTACCCGTCGGGATACTGCGGGCGAGGGCGAGGGGAGCGTTCCGCTGAAAACTTTTCGCTTTTTCCTCGAGAGCGAAATTTTAATTATATTCCTTAGTCATCGGCTTAATTAAAAAAGAAATCGGCTTTGAAGGCGCGCCTTCTCGAGAAACGGGGAAAGCGCCTCGTCCTCTGTCGGACAGCCTTAATGACATGTTTAATAACGAATTAAGCGTTCTCTTCGCGAGGAAAGGGGCGCATACGTACAGATAATTAATTTCGAAAATGCTCCCGTTAAGGACGTTTTCCACCTTACCCGCCTTCGAAATCTTCAAAACGTCCATTCCTCGTCGACCTCGAGCCGCCTTTGATAATCGCGTAAAATCTCATAATTAAAAATTTAATATCGGGTAGCCCAAGGAGAAATTGTCGTTGGACTTTACATCAAAGCGATTCAACGAAAAAATTAATATCGGGTATTCGCGGATGCTAAATCCGTCATAGATGAGTTACCAAGTTTGCTTTTGAATACTCGATATGCGAAATTGATGGTTTCTACCGGATCTTGCGTTTTCATCGATGCGGCTTTGCTTCTATTTACCGAAGTGGATCGATGTAATCGGTCGGTTTAGCGTACTGTTGCACAGACAACGTTCCTACCAAGCGATAAAGTATCCGAAATATGAGATAGCGGAAAAAGTAACGGTAAAAATGAAAAACCACTCTCCGTCGAAATACTAAGTCTAAAATAAACATACGCTGAAGGTACCCCCCTCTCCCACTGTTTTAGCCCTGATTTTCAGCGGGAAATTAGAATAAACTATATGTTAAAATGATGATGCCAGTAAAATGGATGGATACGGTAAAGCGTGATATAGAGGGGGCTGGAATTGGTGACTGGAGAAGGGTGGCAATAGAGCGAGAAGAATAGAAGAGAGCAGCAATGGCTGTAGAAGCCAAGAGCCTACAACGCGACTCAAAACGGTGATTCGCTGGACGTGCTAAGTCAAAATGAACTTACCCTCCTCCCCAAGACTAAGAAATTTGATAGTAAACGTCTACTAAAAGCACAAGGTTGAAGATCCTTAAAGGGGTATTCTTTAGAAGACAAAGGGGTAGGAGAATTTTTTTCCAAGACTCGCTAATCTAAAACTACGGCGAGATGCAAGCAGATTCGACACCGACTCCATCTCTATATTCATCCGCAAAACCGACCCTCCCCTCCATTATTTCCGACACGCTAATCGCTAATTATTCGCCAGAACTTAACCGCCACCTAATTATAGACAAAACTTTAAGCCTCTGAGCTGCGCGCTTAAAGAAGGGACGCGCCTACCCCCCCTCTCCGTTCTCTTTTAATCCCTTCTGCTCCGGCGGACTTTTAATAATGACAAACCGTACCCTCCCTCCTCGCCCCTTGAACTTGGCTTCCCTTCGCCGCTTAAGTGCATTACAATTCCGCCGTTTCGACTTTTTGATTAGAGCCAGCAGATCGTGAACCGTTCCGCCTTAATTTCATTGTTGTGTGCTTTCGGCGCCGTCACCCCGCTACCCCCTTCACCCGCCCCCGCGACGTTACGCGGTTACCGTTAAATTTCATAGCGGAACAAAGGAAGATCGGGAAGAAGTTAAGCGACGCGCGCTGTTTCGTTCGCGCTAGAACGAACGCCAAACGAAAGAAGAGGGTGAAAAGGAAAAGTTGGCGGACCGCTTAGGGGTGGAGCGGGGATTAAAGGGGAAGGATGTTTATAATATTTCATGGTCGAATCGTGGAAGACGGAAGTAGCGATTGGTTCGCGGTAAGTTTCTGGACGCTAATTATTTTTCCTTAACTTGAAAGTTTCGCGAGTCGAACGATAGAAGAGGCTGAAGTCATTTTCGAAGTCCAAGACTTGTTTGGCCGCGTACTATTTACGAGGAAGGTAGGTACGCAACAGGGGATCATGCAAAAGTTCATTATAATGATTATTTAACCCCCTTAGTTCCGACTTTTACAATCTTTCTTTTGATTTACAGCCTATCGGGGCGTGTCCGTTCCCTGTTCTATTACTAATGTCTATAAAAGAGACCCCTGAATTGCGATACGAAAGGAACCAACCTAGGTCCGTACGCAGCTAATTTTTTGAAAATAGTGATGTAGATGGGTATTATAACGTTGTTGAGGCGTTGTCGGGGTACAACTCTACAGGATTTAAAATTTAAAAGAATTATCCCGGTCGGACGTGCATCAATATGTGTTTTGTTAGAGTATATGAAGAGCACATTTAAATGTCAATAAACACAGCTGTAAGCAGATACGCGCGTCTTCGTTGCAGCTGAAGCGAGCCTTCCTGGGGTGGGATCTTTCATCTATTGTACCTTAAATGGGATATTTTTGCTTTTCGTTAGGATTTCATTGTTAATGAATGTCGTTACCATCTTCGATAGCCTAAGGCTCTGCCCGCGGTACTGGGAATCATAAGATTTACTGCTTTTCAAATAAGAATTGAGAGACCATGGCAGTGCCAACAGTGTTTTGGTGTATTTCGCGCGTTCAGTTGTGTGATGTTCATTGTGCAGTGCTTTAGTATTGTATAGTGTTCGTCTTAGGTATTAGCCGAAGTCGCTAGTGGTACTGAAGTCCTCCAGTTTTCCACTGAGGATGGACTTAGTTGCCGAAATACGTATCTGGATTTTTTCCAAAAGGTGTGGTCAGAGTAATTCCATTTATTTTATATTTACTGCTTTTCCTCAATTCTCGACGAAATGTTAAAATATTGAATTTGAAAATGTACATACTGTCGTACATCGCTGTAAATTGTGCAGGAAAGCCTCAGGACTTCACGGTCGGAAAGTCTTTGGTTTCATATGCTTAACACCCATTAGATTATACCCCCTCCTCCCCCGAAGAAAATAACTTCACCTCATTTCATATTTCACATTTCACATTATAACACGATACTTATATCAACATGTCGCTAGCAAAAAGCAAGTCTTCAATTGTTTACCGTACAATTCTTCACACGAAATCTACCCTTCCTTCCTTGAACCCCTTCGAAATCAGACGGTGTTACGGATGAAAAAGAATCAATTTCTGACCCTATATCTCCCTTCGTCGTCCCGATATTCCATTTCGCTCCCCCGCCTCCCATCCTCGCCCCGTCTTCGAAGAGAAATCCTTCAAAAATCTCAATACGTCCGACGCCCTATTTCGAGAGCGTCGTCGTCTGTTTAAAAAGGAAAAAGAAAAGTCTCGAAAGGTAAGGTTGTAATTTACGCCGGGTCGGTCGCCTGCAAAAGGCACGTTTCATAATAAAACGTGAGATGGCGTAATATGCGGGCTGTCGAACACAATACCCGGCGCCCGGAAGGGGGTCGCACCAGGCGAAGCGAAAACGGGGCTAGCCGGAAAGAGAGGGATGGAAAAAATGCACCGGTGGCGGGTACGATCCCGCGGAAGCCGTAAAACACAGTTCGCAATTTTTCCCCCGTCCAAAGTCCGTTCGCGATATTTTGCATGCTTGAGGCGGGGAGACGAGGGATCGGTCCTCGGAAGGGTGGTATGAGATTTCGTATGTTAGGGTTTCGAAATACGAATATCATCGGTGTTACCTTTTGTTAATTGATTTACGTTGGAGTAACAGTAAATCAGTCTGAATCCCTCAAGTTCTAATGGGGAATTCAGAGATTTTTGCGGTGGGATTAGAAATAAAATGGCTTGTGAGTGCCAGGCGGAAGACATGAATGAATATGTTAACCGTTACGGTTGGACGTTGCATTTCTTGAATCTTCGTTTCCCAAAGCAGTTTTTACTACAATCCCTATGTCTTTGAGCGATTTGGACAACAACCTTGCCAGTTACCGTGGTTAGAGCCACATTTCTAAGATATCTTAGATATCGAATTTCTTCAATCGCCTCTACCTTCGCAGAGAGTTACGACCACAACACCATCGTCCTCAAATGAGTTGTCAAGTCCCTAAGTCACCACCGTGACTAACCACCAAGATTAAGGTCAAGTTTCAAAGTTAGAAGTTCAGTTCAGTCAATCTCTGGTACTCTACGAGACCGTACTGATTCATGATCCCATCGTTCTTACGTGAGTTTGTCAGCAAGCTCGCCAGTCACTAAGATTAGAATCCTATTACATGGTTAGATACAGCGTTCATTCAGATTACTGCATTTCTGGATACGGTTTAGACCACCTACTGATCGTCTTCAAGTTTTGCAGCTATTAGTCGATTTCCTTTCAACCATTCTCGTTTGGAGACGCTTTTGGCCACAATGCCGAGGTCCTCTGGTTGATGACGATGACTGAAGCCGGTTCCCATGGTTAAAAGTTGAGTTCCCTTAAGTTTCTTTACACCTGGTGACAGTTTCGACTAATACGTGGTCGTCCTTCAATCAGTTTGTCAATAAAATAGTCAATGACTATGACTAAAGCCAAGTTTCGCGGTTAAAAGTTGAATTCCTTCAATTTCCGGCAGATCTGGATACGATTTCTACTACAATTCCCATGTCAGCAAGTGAATCTGCCATTAACGTAGTCAGTGACTATATCTAGAACCAAGTTTCTTGGGTCTTGTTGAGTTCCCTCAATTTTCTTCACATCCGGAGACAGTTTCGGCCACAACGTTGATCTACGGCGAATTTGGCCTCAAGTTTATGATAATGGCTGAGGCCGAGTCTCCTGATTACAAATTGAGGTGCTTTAAAAATTTCTTCACACCTGGAGGCAGTTTCGAGTAGTACGTCGTCATCCTCCAATGAGCGTGTCTTTAAAATCGCCAGACTAAAGCCATGTTTCGTGGTTAAAACTTAAGTTCCTTCAATCTCTTGTAGATCTAGAGACAATTTTGACTACAGTTCCCATTTCAGCAAGTGACTCTGCCATTAACGTAATCAGTTACTATGTCTAGAGCCAAGTGTCCTAGTTCGAAGTTGAGTCCCCTTTTATTTTCGTCACATCCTGAGACCGCTTCGGCCACAATACTGACGTCCTCATGCGAGTTTTCCCTCAAGTTGGATAAGAATGAGTGGTTAGAAGTCGAGTTCTTTTAACATTTTTCAAACCTGGAGACAGTTTCAACCAGTAAGCGCTCGTCTTCCAATGAGCTTGTCATTAAAATCGTTAGTGACTATGACTAAAGTCAAATTTCGTGCTTTAAACTTGAGTTCCTTCGATCTCTTGTAGATCTGGAGATGATTTCGACTACACTTTCCATGTCACCAAGTAAGCGTGTCCTTGAGATAATCAATGAGTATGTTTACAATTGAGTTTCTTGGTTCTAAGTTAAGCTCCTTCAATTTTCATATCTAGAGACAGTTTTGTCTACCACGCAATCATTCTTAAATGAGTTTGTTATTAGCATAATCAACGACAATGACTAAAGCCAAGTTTCGTGGTTAGAAGTTAAGGTCCTTCATTCTCCCATAGCTCTCGAGCCCGTTTCAATCATAATTCCTCTCTCATCAAGTAAGTTCATCTTTAACGTGACCTATGACTACGACTAACACCAAGTTCTTTGCTCAGAAGTTGAAATCTTTTATTTTTTTTTCACACATAGAGGCAGTTTCGACCACTACGTGACCATGACTTGACTAAGGCCAAGTTTCGTGGTTAAAAGTTGAGGTTCTTCAACCTCCCATAACTCTCGATCCAGTTTCAACCGTAATTCCTATCTCACCGAGTAAGTTTGTTCTTAACGTAACCTATGACTACGACTAACCCCAAATTCTTTGCTCAGAAGTCGAAATCCTTTAATTTTCTTCACATCTAGGGACAGTTTCGATTACAACGTGGTCGTCCTCAAGTGAATTTACCCCTATAGTAATTAGACACCGCGCCCGCAGCCAAGTTTCACTGTTGGAAGTTGGGTTCCTTTGATCTGCGGTACTTTTGACGACGGTTTTGACGACAGTCACTCTCTCATCAAGTAAGATTAGCGAAATCAAGAATTCGGGCTGAAGTCAAATTTTCTTCACAACTCATCCTCAAGTGACTTTGTCTTTAGCGCATCGATGACCATTGATTGAAAAGCGGAGTTTTTGGTGAGGAAGACCGTGGATTAGATTTTGGGTTGAGAGGACCGCGATGGCTTCGATGTTTTCTGAGGATCGGGAAGGGTAACATTCGTGATACCACAGCGGATACGAGAGAAGCTGAACCCTTAAACAAAATAAGGGATATTTTCTTCTTAACGATACGAAGAGCATAATGCTAACGTAGCTGGTGTATTGATGACCAATCCTAAAGGACTGAACGAATGATGAATGAAGGGATGTTTTGCCCCGGAGGGGACTGAAGGAGAAAATAAGTGACAGTCGATGAACGACGAGTAAGCTACCATGCCGAAAAGTACAATTTCAAGGTCACGATTTGTGTACGTCCAACCAGTGTCAGCAGAAACAATTGAAAGTCTATGATTAATTTTGTTAACAGTCCTATGCAACTTCCTCTAGCGCGATAAATTCTGAAATTGTTACCATCATGCCATCGCAACAGATGGCGCGAATGAAATATTCCCCAACATCGTCATCGCGACGCGCTTATAATTAAATTTGCCCGTTGTTTCTCCCTTTTTCCGACCGCAAAAGAGACGTTTTGATGAACGCACAAATACCGACCCGCCGACCGCTCGAGCGTTTCCCACTTTGTTGCCTGTCATATTTCCTTCCTTCCTTCGGTTCCTTCCTTACTTCCTCCTCTCGGCTTCCCTAAATAAATTATTACGGAGGGCTTCAAAGATCATTTTCTATATCCGTCGACTCGAGTATACACAGGCAGACATTCTTTAAATATTGACTTACATTCGTAGGACGCCTTCTCCTTTCCATCATTTTCCCTCGCTCGCTATACGCGCGTCTATATTTGTACTTCTCCTCGGTTTTCCTCCGGTCCCATCCTACCGAACTTCTTTGGGGCGTAATGGAAACGCGCGCGTCGAGAACAAAAAAAAAAGGTAGAGGAAAGAGGAAAACGACAGAGAGGGAGATAGCGAGAGAAAGAGGGTCCCGGAGCGTAACGAACCGCGCCGAAACTTTTAAATAAATAATAAGGCATTAAATTTGAAGGAAATTTGTAAGTTTCCGTCGTGTCGGTTTAGGGCCGTCGTCGTCGGCGGTGCGGTAAGAAGAAGAAGAGGAGGGAGAAGAGGAAGAAGAAGAAGTGGATGGCTGAGCGGGGCAGATTTGCCGCCTCGAAAAACCGCCATCCGGTAATGTAAAATGACAGATCCCATTATTTAACCCGAAAAACAACAGCGGCAAAGTGGCAAACCCTGTAAGCGCCCGGAAAAGGGAGAAGACGACGACGTCGGTGGTGACCCGACGACGATCTTATCTCGCTACCCGACTAAAAATTCCCGGTCCTGAGAGCGGCTTATGATAGTATTTATTACCTGGACCGACTTCTTGTAGCGCGTCGACCGTGCGGATAAGTAAACGCCCACGCCGACACGTACACTCTCTCGCGAACGTGTTAAAACGTTTATCATGCGGAAAATTAAATCTACCCGGCCCCGGGTAAGGTATGCGACGTCTTTGGTTTTTTCCCCTCATTTACGCAACGTACGTGGGAGACGAGGCAAAGCCTTCGGAAGGAGGACGAGGATCTTCCTAACTTCGACTAGCTTAGTCTCCCTAATTTTAAACTTTATCCAGCGAGCCCAGAACCGGCGATTAAACGGCTTCCTTCGACTTTATCCCTCTCCATAACAATCGATAGCCAAAGCGAGGACTAGCGCGGGAGTGACGTCAAGTAGGCTTACTGCTCGTTTTGGGCGTGGTCAACCGTTATAAGTGGTTTCAGGCGGCAGCCATAGTGCTTGTCAAAGACGTCACGTGTCACTCAAGCTCACGAAAACTAAGGGTGTTCCGCAACTAGGCTTTGAAATAATGAGATAGCTCCGAACAGGTCCTCGTTGGTTCCAAGGGAGTTTACAGAGTTTAAATCAGAACCCCATCGTCCCCAAATGAGTGTGCCTCCAACGTAGTTAATGATTATGACTAAAAATTGAGTCCCTTTAATTATCTTCACATCTGAAGACTGTTTCGGCCACAACGCGGACGCCCTCAAGTAGGTTTGTTCTCAAGATGAGAACAATGACTGAAGCCAAGTCTCGCGTTTTGAAGTCGATTTTCTTTAACTTCTCAAAGCTGGAGACAGTTTGGACCAGTACGTCACGTCACGTGTCACCAAAGCTCATGAATACTAGGCGTGTTCCGATCGCTCCGTACAGCTCCTCATTGGTTCCAAGGAAGTTTACACGTTTACTTCACAACTCCATTGTCCTCAATGGAGTTTGTCCTCAACTTAGTTAATGGCAATGACTAAAACCAAGTTTCATGGCTAGAAGTTAAGTTCCTTTAATGTTCTTCAGTCTTGAGGCTGTTTCGGCAACAACGCGGATGTCCACAAGTGAGCTTGTCTTCAAGTTGATGACAATGATTTAAGTCAAGGCTCGTGGTTTTCCAGTACGTCACGTCATGTCATCCAAGCTCATGAATACTAGGGGTGTTCCGAAACTAGGTCTAGAGATAGTCAGATTGTTACGAACTGGTCCTCATTGGTTCCAAGGAAGTTTACATAATTTGGATCATAACGTCATCGTCCCTAAACGAGTTTGCTCCCTAACGCAAATAATGGCTATGACTACAACCAAATTTCATGGTTAGAAGTTTATTTCCTTTAATTGTCTTCACGTCCAGGGACTCTTTCGCCAGAACGCTAACGTCCTCTAGTGAGCTTGTCTTCAATTTGAGGACAATGACTGAAGTCAAGCCTCGTGGTTAAAAATCGATTTCCTTTTACTTTCTTGAAACCTTGAGATCACAACCGCATGGTCTTCAATGCAGTTCTTTCCTTGACGTAGTTAATGACCATGACTACAACCAAATTTCATGGTTGGAAGTTGAGTTCCTTTAATTCTCTTCTCGTCCGGAGACAGATTCGGCCACAACGCTGACGTCCTCTTGTGACCTTGTGTTCAAGTTGATGACAATGACTGAAGTCCCGAGGTTGGAAGTCCAGTTCCTTCAACTTTCCTAAAACCTGGAGGCAGTTCCGAGTAGTACGTCACGTCACGTGTCACCCAACCTCATGAATATTAAAGGTGTTCAAGTGTAACAGATCCCCTTAGTTCCAAGAAAATTTACACAATCTAAAGTGTTGGTAGGTCCCCAAAGGGAAAAGGGAAAACGGTTCGTCATGTGGACTCTGCATACCTCACTTGCTTTGCTCCCAGGACACAATTCACTAGCACTATCACTAACTTTCCACAACAACATGATTAACACAAACATCTCTTCGGCCCAATTCAATGAGCTCTAGCTTCAAATGTTTTGTATTGGAAATAACTTATCTGAATCGAGCAATATGGAGCAGATCATGATGCTACGAGTCTGTGCCATGCTAACAGCGCTAAGTCGCTAAGTTAGGTCCCAACGAAGACGTACGAAGAAACGTCTAAGGTACCACGGGAGATGCGAGAGAAGCTGGATAGTTGGGCGAAATACCTTTTCCCTCGTACGACGTAGGGGACGGGGCTTGAAGATGGTAATGGACCACCCAATTATAATGGCTTGAAGTCGGTAAGTTAGGTCCCAACGAAAACGTACAAAGTAACGTCCAAGGTACCACGGTACATGCGAGAGAACCTGAAAAGTTAGGCAAAATACACTTTCTCTCGTAAGACGGAGAGGACGGGGGTCGAGAAATGTAACAGACCACCCAATTCTAATGGCTTGAAGTCGGTAAGTTAGGTCCCTACCAAAATGTACAAAGTACAAGGGAAGCTGAAAAGTTAGGTGAAATACCTCTCCCTCCGTGGGACGGAGACTTGAGGAAACTACCGGACAATCCAATTCTAAGGGCTTAAAGTCAGTAAGTTAGGTCCCAACCAAAATGTACAGAGTACAAAGGAAGCTGAAAAGTTAGGTAAAATACCTTTCCCTCCGTGGTACGGAGGGTTGAAGAAGTTATCGGGCGATCCAATTCCAATGGCATTAGGTCGGTAAGTTAGGTCCCGGACCAAAATTCAACGTATAAACCCATGTGTTTATCTTTTTGTTTCCCACCAATCAAATCGGACGAGTTCCCTCAGACGCGATAGTCCCTCCGACACGAACAAAAGCGAACCATTTCCGGCATCTGTTCCCGTCCTCTCCTCCCGCGTATTTTACCTCGAACAAATTTCGGAATATTCAAACCGTCCCGACATTTTCGCGTAAAATTATATGAAAAATCCGGAGAGTACCGACCGTTCTTATTAGATAAGCGCTCGCGCGTAGAGAGCGAAACTACCGCCCCCGCTTCCCCTTACGAGTGGCGCGCGTACGTCGTAATACGAGCTGACTGCTCCTTCACGTCCCGCACATATTACGACCGAGCGGGAACCGACGTTTCGGTTATTCCGCCGCCAACCTCCATCCGCTTAATCCGTCGGTTCTTACCGAAAAACTCCATCTTCTACGATCTTCTTTTTTCGCCCCGACGGATCTACCATCGACTCCTCCTTCTCGGACTCGACGTCGACCGTTGTAGCGGGCGAAGTAGAGCCAAACACCCGGCGTTTAAATTACGATTGTCTCGAAGTGATTTTAACGACGACGTAAAACCATAGCCGAAGGAGCGAGGGCGGAGAGAAAAGGAGCGCTTAATCTCGCCGGTACAGCGGCGGTGCCGGATAACCGACGATTGTTCGCCTCTCTCGCCGTTGAATTGGAAACATAAATTTTCGCGAGTCAGTTAATTAAATACGACCTGATAGCTGATAAGGATCTATTTGTAATGGATATTGCGACGACGGCTGCGCCTGTATCAAGCCGGACGGGTAAGTTAAGAGCCAGATGATGAGATAGAACGGGGGAGGGGTGAGCAAGGTTGAAAGGAGGCGCTCTAAATTATCAGTTCTCGTCTTGAAATGATCACGCCCTCGATCGGAGACGACGAGATACCGACGCCTCGCGATTTGTCCATGGAAAAAGAAAGGTGGTTCTCAAACCTTTTTTCTAGTTACGAGGCACCTTCGAAATATAACATTCGGGGCGGAAAGAACTAAATGTCATCTATTTAGGACCATACCGCAGTTAATAAATACAAATCGTTTTCGCGGAGAACAGTTTGAGACACTCTGGTCTAGATCTTTGATGAAGAAGAGCTATGGTATTAAAACACCCTTACATGTAGCGAAATGGCACACGGCACACGAAAATGATGAAGTTCGAAGAAAACCTTTCGTATTGGTAAGCGAAACGTCAATTACTAGGTAATTGCCTTCGTTCTCATCACTATTTATTCCGACGAAGATGCTATGAATTTCGAAACGTAGAGTACAAGATGAGAGCGATAAAACTCGGAAAGTTCTCATATCAGCACTAATTCTGAACAAGGCCCTATAAGTGACAAAACATCAAGTACATAGTGAACGCAATGAAACTACCATAATGAGAGGGGTACAAGCCAACCAGAAGGAGTGAGAGAGGCACTGATCCGCGAATTTGGAACGGTTCTCGATGTAAAATGACGCGTAGATTCGAATGCCGTAGGATTTATAGCGCCATCTCGCCCGATTGAAAAACTATGTTCGAAATTAAGAAGAAATCGAAACGGGGCTTAACGGATTCGAGCGTTCTTCCTTGGCAACGGATGGTCCTAGGATATCGTGCGACGGCTCGTTGTAACCGTCTCGATGAGACCTATCTAATGGCGTAGCCATAGGATATAAAACGTTTCGATCCAGGAAATACATCATCATTAATTCTTTTTCCTTCGAAACGAAATGGTCAGAAATCCGATATGCCCGACAGAAACCGACTTCTACTGCCTTCTAGGTGTAACTTTGAGTTGCGTAGATCATCCCCGCACCTCGGATATCTAAACAGATAGTAAAGGCAATGAAACTTCCATAATGAGAGAGGTACAAGCCAACCAGAAGGAGCAAGAGAGGCACTGATCCGCGAATTTGGAATGGTTCTCGATGTAAAATGACGCGTAGATTCGAATGCCGTAGGATTTATAGCGCCATCTCGCCCGATTGAAAAACTATGTTCGAAATTAAGAAGAAATCGAAACGGGGCTTAACGGATTCGAGCGTTCTTCCTTGGCAACGGATGATCCTAGGATATCGTGCGACGGCTCGTTGTAACCGTCTCGATGAGACCTATCTAATGGCATAGCCATAGGATATAAAACGTTTCGATCCAGGAAATACATCATCATTAATTCTTTTTCCTTCGAAACGAAATGGTCAGAAATTCGATATGCCCGATAGAAACCGACTTCTACTGCCTCGTAGGTGTAACTTTGAGTTGCGTAGATCATCCCCGCACCTCGGGTATCTAAACAGATAGTAAAGGCAATGAAACTTCCATAATGAGAGAGGTACAAGCCAACCAGAAGGAGCGAGAGAGGCACTGATCCGCGAATTTGGAACGGTTCTCGATGTAAAATGGCGCGTAGATTCGAATGCCGTAGGATTTATAGCGCCATCTCGCCCGATTGAAAAACTATGTTCGAAATTAAGAAAAATCGAAACGGGCCTTAACGGATTCGAGCGTTCTTCCTTGGCAACGGATGATCCTAGGATATCGTGCGACGGCTCGTTGTAACCGTCTCGATGAGACCTATCTAATGGCATAGCCATAGGATATAAAACGTTTCGATCCAGGAAATACATCATCATTAATTCTTTTTCCTTCGAAACGAAATGGTCAGAAATTCGATATGCCCGATAGAAACCGACTTCTACTGCCTTCTAGGTGTAACTTTGAGTTGCGTAGATCATCCCCGCACCTCGGATATTCGACATTTTCGTTTCCAGCTGTTGGTCCATTTTGTTTCTCCTTTCGTATTTACTCCCATTTTCTCGTTTGCTAGCGCGCTCGTTACGCGCGATATTATCGTAACGGTAGGCAACTCTTAATCAGCATTATCGAGCAGCGGTATTAAATTCATTTGTCGCATTAACGACGGCGCAAAGTACCCCCGGACAATGGCCAATTAGTTTGTTATTTCGAAGCCGCTCCGCCCCATCGATGTCGTTTGTATTGAAGAAACGTACTCGGCCGTGACTTCTATACGCGTACGGGATTACTCGAGGATTTCACCTGCTTTTATCTTGTTGTTTTCCTTTTTGAGCGAAGCTCCGGTGAATAGATCGGATTACCCTGGTTGCGCTGCGCGTTTCGAACGTATTTTCTTGGAAATGAGTGAGGTTATGTTACGATTTCCTCGAATCTACAACTACAGATAAAATGCCGTCGCCGCAGAACGGATAGTTTACGTGATGGCTAGCCCTCGAAAAGTTTAGGGAGGTTCATTTGACAATAATGTCTACCACTGATGAATGATTTGTCTCTTAACTGCCTCGAAACCCAAGCGGAGAAGATTGGTATGCAGGTGTGTTAATGCGAATTATCGAGCATTTGTAACGTACGTTGCTGATGTAATTGGTGGAGGTCACCCGCTTTAAATTTTCCGGCGTCTGGTTATGGCAATATAAATTGTCTTTGATGGAGAACGTTGGAGAATATATCTCAGGAAGTGTTGTTTAGTTGTATCCGGCGTGATCGAATTAACTTTCCCTAACTTTCTAAAAGTTTGAAGCAACACTTACACATCTGGATATGGAAATAAGAACAACACTTCACATTACGGTTAAGGTTCCATAACCTCAAATTTCGCCGCGTTAATGCGATTCGTCGTGCGCTTGTAACGTACGTTGCTGACTCAAATGGTGAGGGACAACCTACGTAAACTTTTCGGGATCTAGTTATGGCAGATAGCAGCTATTATCAATTGAAAACGAAGAATAAGATATATATATTTTCAGAAATGATGTTTAGTTGTTTTACGGTGTGATCCAATCAACTTTCTAGGACTTTGTGGAAATGTGAGGCAACACATATATCGAGACATGGAAGCAAAAGCAGCACTTCACATTACGATTAAGATTTCATAACCTTAAAATTTGGCGTGTTATGGCGATTCGTCGAGGGCTTGCAATGTACTTTGGCTGGGGTTAACCTACGTGAATTTCCGGGGTCTAGTTATGGCAGATACAAAGTGCTATGAATGGAGAATTATGAACAGTACATCTTGGTCAATGTTCATTGTTTAGCGTGGTATACAACTCAACTGTTGATTATAAACGTCACACAACGAATCGGACGCTTCGTTTGAGCGACTACTCAAGATTGTGTCACCATTTGGAGAATTGTGGGGGCCATAACTAACTGTCCGTTCTACAATTACGATGCCTGTAAGAGGTAACAAGACTTTATAGGCAGCCCAAACGCTTACGGACACGGAAACGGTGGAAATTTCGAAATTCGGAATTTCAACGAAACCTAACCTAGAAAATCTCGAAAGGTAATTCCCGTACGGTTCCGCCTCATTCCCGGACGGTTTCCGCCGTCGTAAACAAGTCGCATTTACATAAACAGCACCGCGCCTACGAAATCGAAGCGTGCCCTGCAAAGTCACCCCTTCCACCGTACGACTCGTAAAAATCCGACGAACAGAGATCCGCTTCCCTTTTTCTTCCCTTTCCTTTCCTTTTACAGTTTTCTTTTTCGCCCGTCCCTTTGTATCGTCGTCGCCCGAATAATCGCCTAGTTTGGGGAAGATAAGTCGGCTTCGTAGGTCGGAACGGATGTTTTAAATCGAATAGTCGGGCTAGGGAAGAAGGGTATTTTGTTGTAGTTTTATCGGCGAAACGTCGCCGTCTGTATCCGATTGTTTCGTGTCGCAATTCAAATGTCGTTTTCTCTTTTATCTTCTTCATTTTAGAGGGTAAAATACGAGAGAAAGTTTTAAATCGTGTAGATCGAGAAGACCGGACGGTAAATTCCTTAGTTTTGAGGTTATGGCAATGAGCGTGTGCCAGTTACGCCCTGGTCTATGATTGAGGTGAAACAATTGAATTCAGTGGATATTTTCCCTCAAGGTGATAGAGTTGGGAATATGAAAGTGACGCCATCTGTTGACGCAAAGAAATTGGTATAAAATCGAAATAAATATAGCTATGGTTCCAAGCTACAACCCTAAACGCATCATCCTCATAAAACGAATCAACCTTCAATCAGATGCATCATGTTATGTAGGGAGGAACTTGCTGAAAGAGCAGGATGTCAAACACTGCAAGACCTGGAAACAATCATCAATGAGGGAAGAACCATGGAGGACGAAATTAGTGAGAGAATCGCAAAAGCAGGAAGACACTTCAATGAAGACAACATTTTTTAGGAAATCCAGAAAGGGATAAAGACCAAAGTTGCTTAGAAAAGTAATGAAGCCAACACTACTCGCATTTTTGCCTGTGAAAGCTGGACGACAACAGAAAGACAAGGAGCAAACTAGCAACAACCGAGATGGGATTTTTAAAGAAGATACAAGAAAAAGAAGAAAGAAAGATTATGGATCAAGTTGAAAAAGTTACCTCTCTAACGACGATCAAACAATGAGAAAGGAACCATGGAGGACAAAATTTCTCAGCAAGAAGGAAATACCGGAAGAGATAAAGGTCGAAGGTGCTAGAAAGGTGATGAAGCCAACACTACTCGCATTTACGTGCGAAAACTGGACGACAGCGGAAAGACAGAGAAGAACTAACTAACAGCAACAGGGATGAGATCATTTGAGGAAGGTGCAAGCAGAAACACGAAGAGATAAGATAGAGAATGTATAGTTTACAGAGAAGTTAAGTATAATACGAGTAGAAGGGACAATGCAACAGGGGACAACTAAGATGGATGGGACATATACAAAGCATGGGACAAGACTGACTAATAGAAGAAGCGCGCGAAGTAAGAGATAATGGAAAACAACGCGGAGGAAGACCAAGAAAAACATGGAATGAGGGAAATGAGGAAGGCAGCTGGACAGAAAGGAGTAAAGTAGGAAAATATACCGTAGAAATATAAATAGAAATCTACATAACTTTCACAAAAATATCCTCACTGAGGCTCATTCTGCAACTTTCAAGGAAAGTTGCAGATTTTTTGGGAATTATATAGATTTTTATTTATATTTCTACTTGGGACATCTTTTTCTATAAAATATACCAAGATTGGCGCAGAATAGGAAACAAATTGGGGAAAGAATGGAGGAAACCAAACAACTCAATTCGCACTCAGGCGACACCGAAAAGTGCATGGCTCAAGGATTCAGTAAAATTAAAAAAAAATTACTTCCCTTCTCCTTTCATCCTGTCGTCCCTTCCCCGTCTCCACACACCAATTGCGAAAACGACGCATACTTCAATCGATGTAAAACTGCGTTCGCTTTTCGACCCTACACAAATCGGGGAATCCCCGAAGCTCTTCCAAGTCCGCCGCCGCCGCCTCCGGTCGGATAACTACCGTTTTCCGTCGGGCGAAATTGGAATATTTCGCTCTCTCGCCTCGTTTCCTATTTCGTCCTTTTTACGTCGACGGACGAGTTTTGCGGAAACGGAAATTCGAGATTTTATTGAATATTTACGCTGAAGCTAGAAAGGCGACGACGGTTGTAGTAGTAGTGTGTACGTTTCCCGATTCGGAGAAAACGGCGAAATTATAGCTTTTATTTCGCTCGTGCGATGTTTGATTTCGAGGACGATGACGAGAGGGGAACGTTACGGAACGCACGATGTACGTAAATATTCGCGAGATGGGAAATAGGGTGAAAATAGAGGGTGAATGATATCCCTAAGCTTTCGGATTTATGAAAATCCATGAATTCATAAAAAAGTAGAACATCTACATCATTTTTCAATGAACTACCAATCAGTGAGGCAACTCTAACAGGAAGCTGTGCAATGGAATTGCATCGATAGATCTTCTGGTCACAAATACGTCACCGGTTCAAAAATTTAAACTTTCATTTCGCCATTCTTTTACTTTTTAAACCTATTGACTTTCTTTTAAAAGTGAATAAAAAAAGGTAGAGCATTTACATAGCCAAGGCTCAGAGAAAGCTGTGCAATGGACTGCATCGTGAGATCTATTGGTGACAAATACGTCACTGGTTCCAAAATTAAATTTCTATTTGGCAATTTTCCTTTACGTTTAACCTCATGTACTTACTTTCAAAAATGAATAAAAAAATATGTCAGATCTTTTCGTCGAATATGATCAACCGTGTATAAGTCTCCAATGAACGACATTTAACTGAGATTCGTTTGTTAGGCAACTCTCACAGAAAGTTGTACAATGGGACTGCATCGAAAGATCGTTTGGTGATAAATGCGCCAGCGATTTTAAAATTTAACTTTAATTTGGGCATTTCTTTTACTTTTAAACTCATTCACTTATTTTTAAAAATGAATAAAAAGTAAAAAAGTCACATAAAATTGTGCAATAGCTGCACTACACGATGTCGTTACGTATTCTAATAACACCGGCTCACAAAAAAGGTGGTCTGTACCTTTGACCAGATCCACCTACCGATATGTATTCCGATGCGCTGAATCCGAATTTGGGGTCAGTTGGGCCCATACATTCTCAAAATTTCGAGTAAATTGCAAAAAACCGTCAAAAACGGGTAAGAATCGAGAAAAACTGCAATTTACGAAATTTTGAGGGTGCACGGGCCAAACCGACCCCAAATTCGGATTCGGCGCATCGAAATACATATCGGTAGGTGGGTCTGGTCAAATGTACAGACCATTCTTTCGAGTAAATTGCAAGAAACCGTAAAAAACGGCTAAGAATCGCGGAAAAACTGCAATTTACGAAAATTTGAGGATGTACGGGCCAAACCGACCCCAAATTCGGATTCGGCGTATCGAAATACATATCGGTAGGTCGGTCTGGTCAAATGTACAGACCATTTTTTCGAGTAAATTGCAAGAAACCGTCAAAAACGGCTAAGAATCGCGAAAAACTGCAATTTACGAAATTTTGAGGGTGCACGGGCCAAACCGACCCCAAATTCGGATTCGGCGCGTCAAAATACATATCGGTAGGTGGGTCTGGTCAAATGTACAGACCATTTTTTCGAGTAAATTGCAAGAAACCGTCAAAAACGGCTAAGAATCGCGGAAAAAACTGCAATTTACGAAAATTTGAGGATGTACGGGCCAAACCGACCCCAAATTCGGATTCGGCGTATCGAAATACATATCGGTAGGTGGGTCTGGTCAAATGTACAGACCATTTTTTCGAGTAAATTGCAAGAAACCGTCAAAAATGGCTAAGAATCGCGAAAAACTGCAATTTACGAAATTTTGAGGGTGCACGGGCCAAACCGACTCCAAATTCGGATTCGGCGCATCGAAATACATATCGGTAGGTGGGTCTGGTCAAATGTACAGGCCATTTATTCGAGTAAATTGCAAGAAACCGTCAAAAACGGCTAAGAATCGCGGAAAAACTGCAATTTACGAAATTTTGAGGGTGCACGGGCCAAACCGACCCCAAATTCGGATTCGGCGCATCGAAATACATATCGGTAGGTGGGTCTGGTCAAATGTACAGGCCATTTCTTCGAGTAAATTGCAAAAAACCGTAAAAGACGGCTAAGAATCGCGGAAAAAACTGCAATTTACGAAAATTTGAGGGTGTACGGGCGAAACTGAGCCCAAATTCGGATTTAGCGCATCGAAATACACATCGGTAGGTGGGTCTGGTCAAATGTACAGACAATTTTTTTTTCGAGTAAATTGCAAGAAAACCGTAAAAACGGCTAAAAATCGCGGAAAAAACTGCAATTTACGAAAATTTGAGGGTGTACGGGCCAAACTGACCCCAAATTCGGATTCGGCGCATCGAAATATATATCGGTAGGGTGGGTCTGGTCAAATGTACAGACCACTTTTTTGTGTGTCGGTGTAAGTATCAGAGGGGGCAATCGTGCGTTAATAAACGTAGACTACAACCGCGGACTAGTTTCATCCTTATTAGGACTCTTCAGTATGGTATATCATTCCTTCCCGTCTATCCGATCATCAACGATTAAATCAAATTGAACGATCGTCTCGAAAAAGAACGAAAGCTACACACACCCTCACAACTCCCCGATTCGTTTCAAGAAACGAAACCGTCCTCGAAAGGAAACAGGGGATAACTTCCTTTCGCGCGCTAGTTCGTTATTATTACCACGGCCGTAAGAGGCGGCGCGGCGGTGCAAGAATTAATTATTCAAATTACGCGTTGGCAAAACGTTTTTGAAGTTACGTCGCCGGTATAAATCAAGCGTGGATCGCAACGAAGCCCGCATTTATTATCTTGTCAAAGACCGTAGGCAAGTTTTGGCAAGTTTAGTAGGATAAAGTTTCGAGCTCGCTCGAACTAAATTAGTTCGAGCCAGTAAGTGAGTAAGTAAGTAAGTAAGTATGGTTGTTCAAGAAACAGTTAATCGATGATGTAAAGTCGTTGTATCCGTATAAGAAGATACGTTCCCGTATCTTGTTTTTCTTTTTCGTTTTCTTCTCGTTTCACTCGAGTCGAAAGTTTAATAAGAAGCTTTGGGGACGGGGTGAGCGAAGGTGGTAGCGAATAAGTCGTTTGCATCGTTGTCGTCGAGGCGGCATCTATTATTCTTCGCGAGAATGTTCGCTCTTTAGCGCTTTGTTTGTGTGATGTTTTAACTACCCTAGGCGTGGTAAATACGCGTAGGTCGATAACGCAGTTTCCTGTTGTGCAACTGTGTGACCATCAGAAGTGTAAGATACATAAAGTTGTTGTTAGGTGACTTCGCACAGACAACGGTTGAAGGGGTGGACTATTTATTAGATTTTGTTTTAATAAACTATTTCAGGGCAGGTACTTTGAGTATTGATTAAGTTTAGGTAGAAAGAAGAGTAACGGGGAAAGCAGCCCAGACGAAATAAGTTAACTTTTTCGATGTTTCTCGCAGAAGTAACCTTATTTCGTCTGGGCTGCTTTCCCCCGTTACTCTTCTTTCTACCTAAACCTGTACCAGCCGCACTTCCAAATGATTAGTATTGATTAGGTTTCCAGTTACGTAACCAAGGTATCAAATTAATCAGTGGTCAAAACATTCGTTTCTACAGCAATAGTGTGTTTGTGAAGAATTTGGTGCATTTTGGTTGCACGGTTATTGCGTAACTTTTGAATAGAGCTTTAGCTATAGCTCATTAAAAGGATTTCGACAGATTCGTCAATTTTGAGTTATTGGCCCAAAATGCTACGGAATTCTTTCCCAATTTCAAAAATACGACTGTTTCGCTATACACATTTCCACCTCAGATGAAACGCATTCGCAATTTTGACCATAATTTTATGACAGTTGGGCCATATCAGCTGTGCTAGTTTGACACATGTGGCGCGTGGAAACCGCATCGGACGCAGTTTTCGTTTTGTAAAGCGTCAAATTGTGTTGGACTCGCGTTGTGCAGGGCGTCAAATCGTCTTTGACTTGGATCGTATAACGCGTCAAATCGTGTTTGACGCGCGTCGTGTAATGCGTCAAAAGAGTTTGACGGGCGTCGTGTAATGCATCTAATCGTGTTTGAGGCGCGTCGTCTAATACGTCAAATCTAGTTTGACGCGCGTCGTCTAATGCGTCAAATTGTGTTTGACTTGCGTTGTGTAACGCGTCAAATCGTGTTTGACTCGCGTCGTGTAACTTATCAAACTGCACTTGACGCCCTTAATGTAACACGTCAAATCGCGTTTGACTCGCGCCGTGCAACGCTTCAAATCGTGTTTGATATGCGTTGTGCAAGGCGTCAAATCCTGTGTTTGACTTGCGTCATGTAACGCGTCAAATCGTGTTTCAATCGCGTCGTGTAAGGCGTCAAATCGTCTTTGACCCTAATCGTGTAAGGCGTCAAATGGTGTTTGACGCACGTCGTGTAAGGCGTCAAATCTAATTTGACGCGCGTCGTCTAATGTGTCAAATCGCGTTTGACTTGCGTTGTGTAACACGTCAATTCGCGTTTGACTCGCACCGTGTAACGCTTCAAATCGTGTTTGACATGCGTTGTGCAAGGCGTCAAATCCTGTGTTTGACTTGCGTCATGTAACGCGCCAAATCGTGTTTCAATCGCGTCGTGTAAGGCGTCAAATCGTCTTTGACCCGCATCGTGTAAGGCGTCAAATGGTGTTTGACGCACGTCGTGTAAGACGTCAAATCTAATTTGACGCGCGTCGTCTAATGTGTCAAATCGCGTTTAACTTGCGTTGTGTAACACGTCAATTCGCGTTTGACTCGCACCGTGTAACGCTTCAAATCGTGTTTGACATGCGTTGTGCAAGGCGTCAAATCCTGTGTTTGACTTGCGTCATGTAACGCGTCAAATCGTGTTTCAATCGCGTCGTGTAAGGCGTCAAATCGTCTTTGACCCGCATCGTGTAAGGCGTCAAATGGTGTTTGACGCACGTCGTGTAATGCGTCAAATCTAATTTGACGCGCGTCGTCTAATGTGTCAAATCGCGTTTGACTTGCGTTGTGTAACACGTCAAATCGTGTTTGACTCGCACCGTGTAACGCTTCAAATCGTGTTTGATATGCGTTGTGCAAGGCATCAAATCCTGTGTTTGACTTGCGTCATGTAACGCGCCAAATCGTGTTTCAATCGCGTCGTGTAAGGCGTCAAATCGTCTTTGACCCGCATCGTGTAAGGCGTCAAATGGTGTTTGACGCACGTCGTGTAAGACGTCAAATCTAATTTGACGCGCGTCGTCTAATGTGTCAAATCGCGTTTGACTTGCGTTGTGTAACACGTCAAATCGTGTTTGACTCGCGCCGTGTAACGCATCAAATCGTGTTTGACATGCGTTGTGCAAGGCGTCAAATCCTGTGTTTGACTTGCGTCATGTAACGCCCCAAATCGTGTTTCAATCGCGTCATGTAAGGCGTCAAATGGTGGTTGACGCCCGTCCTCGTCATTCATATAAGACATCGCTACACGTTTGAGCGATATATCGCCCGCCATAAGAGACGTTTCGATCTTTAAAACGCCACCTTCCCGAACAACATTACGTAAAGCGGTTAGGTAAAGGAAGCTCTAGTTGGTATGGAAGTTTACTATGAGGTTTTGAAACTGAAATTTCTTACCCATTTTCGTGGTTTAAGCGATGGTGATTGAATGGTGGTTGGTACTCACCTGAAACAAAAAAGACAACGTTGAGTTAGTACATAAGTAAGGAGTACAAATAATTTTAAAGTGACTTGGTTATGATAGCAAGGACTATGGTGCAATATTAATAGGTGATAACGATAAGCTCGTCGATGACGCGTTTCGCTGGGAGCGAGGGCAACATCTTCAACAAGCTCTTGTTGGGAATATTGGTCTCGTTGCCAATGAAGTACACGTCCTGAAATTACTCAAGAACTGCGTGTTATTGTCATCTGGTGTCAGCAATTTTAAACTCGGCATGTCCTTAAAGATAAAAGCATCTGCAGCAAATTGATCCCATTAGACTTATTTCGTAGGTGGGGAATGGTTTCAAGGGTTTGGAGAGAGTTAGAAATACTAACGAAAAAGTAGAAAATCAAATTCTACATATCTCTGACATAAATCATCTCACTGAGATGTATTTATTTGGCAACTTTTACAAACAATTGTACAAGGGCTGCACTGCAGCTTCCATTGCATATACCGCTAATTATCAACGGAGGCAATTGCAGTGCTTACACAACTTTCTGTAAAAGTTGCCAAATAAAGACATCTCAGTGAGATGATTTACGTGAGAGATATGTAGAATTTGATTTTCTATAGTCGAGAGGGAGGAGAATTGCGCCTTATTCTCAGTAAACCGGAGACAGGTTTCGTCCATCTTCAAGCTTTATAAAGATTCTTTAGATGGCAATTTGAACAGGCAACATTTAATAACTATTTCGAGCGCACCCCATCATTGACTTTTTCGATCCCTCGCGAAATCATCCCTTAATACATGCACCAAACTCCAACTGCAGTTCCGTACGCGACGCTTCTAGAGGATATTAAGTGATTACCGCTCGAGGTCGGAGGACGACTCGCTCGGCCACCTGTAATGGTCGCCGGGGACTCTTAGACTTCGTAATACCTATTATCCGCTATCGATAACCGAACTCGGTGGAAGTTTCAATAATTACGGCGTGTTTTAAGAGGGGGGATTAGGACCGGTAAAACGAGCGGGTCTTACCTGCCTCTCCTCGGTTCGAAATTTATCGGTTAATTTCGGGGCGCCCCTACCGTTTTGTGTGGATCGCTATCCCCCCTTCCCCGGCCGAACCGACTTTGGAGTTAAACGTTGTTGTAACTAACCGAAGGGGATGCGTTACGAAATAACGTGCTAGACGAACGAGGGCTCGGTCGGCTTTATTGAAACCATAAATACGAGGGAATCCGTCGCGTAAGGGTTTTATGGTAATTTTCGCGGCGATTTTGGTGTTAGTATGTCGGGTAGTTCGAGTGGCAGATGTCGATTTATGGAATGGGGGAAGAGAGGGGACCTTAAGAAAGTTAATTTTAGGGGGTTTTATAAGTACGATGTTCAAAGGGTAGATTGCGATCCATTCGGAACATGATTTGTGATTACCGTCAACTTTCTGAAAGTAAAGGGAAGTCACCTCAAGGTCATAACCGTCTTATGTTTACTGGACGTTGGCTGCTGAACTATCAGAACGTAAAATCTGCTTCAGCAATGGGTCTGAATGCAGGATCTGCAGCAAACCTGTGCTGCATTAGTTAACAGCAGGCTTCGATATTTTGAGGAGAGATATCTGGAACCGATGGATGTAAGGGGTATTTGACAAGACAGGATACATTTATTCTTAGGGAAAATTAGTGCACTCGGGGAGGTTAGTATAAAGAGCTCTACGGAGCCTAAGAGATGGCCTTTTGGGAGGTGATTTCTAAAGTAACTGACTCCCTAGAGCAGACATTCAGGGACCACTAAGTTGTGCCAGGAAGTTCACAAAAGGGTTGAAATCCTCCAGGGGTTATAAAGCCAATGGCCGAGGCGTCTTCTACCTCCAAATATTGAGTTCTCATAGCTAGGACTACCGTTCTCGCTTCGTAGAAAACTACCAGTAACACACAGGTGACTTGTACAACTGAGCAGTAGGTTGTACCAGAAAGTTCCCAAAAAATGGGGTGCAATACTCCAGCTGTTATAAGACCAATGGTTAAGGCATCTTTTACCTCCTACTACTGAGTTCTCATGGCTGGCGGTGGCGTTCTCGCTTCCTAGCACTACCAGTAACACACACTTGACTTGCACAACTGAGCAGTAAATTGTGCAAGAAAGGGTTGAAATCCTTGAGCGGTTAGAAAACCAATGGTCAAGGCCTCTTCTACCTCCTACTACTAAGTTCACACCGTTGGCAGTGGCGTTCTCGCTTTCTACAACTACCAGTAACATACACTTGACTTGCACAGCTGAGCAGTAAGGTGTGCAAGAAAGTTCCCAAAAAAGGGGGTGAAATACTCCAGCGGTTATAAGACCAATGGTCAAGGCATCTTTTACCTCCTACTTCTAATTTCTCATGGTTGGCAGTGGCCTTCTCGCTTCCTAGCCCTACCAGTAACACACACTTGACTTCCACAATTGCGCAGTAGGTTGTGCAAGAAACTTCACAAAAAACGGTTGAAATTCTCGAGCAGTTAAAAGACCAATGGTCAAGGCGTCTTCCATCTCCCACTACTGAGTTTACACCGTTGGCAGTGGCGTTCTCGCTTCCTACAACTACCAGTAACATACACTTGACTTGTACAACTGAGCAGTAAGTTGTTGAAATGCGCCAGCGATTATAAGATCAATGGTGAGGATACAGGAGTGTCGCATCTCCTAGTATTAAGCCCACGTGACTGGCAGTGGCGTTCTTGCTCCTTACCAGTACTGTTAATCTACAATCATCTTTTATTAGCTGTCGATCGCACGACACTGGAGATAAGTTTGCCAACAGTAATTCAACTAGGTTCGAAGTGTTTCAAATGGCCTTCTCACAGGCGTACGCCTATGGTATTTCATACTAAAGATTTGCAGTGTTGCCA
This sequence comes from Chrysina gloriosa, assembly GCA_038088585.1. Lineage (NCBI taxonomy): Eukaryota > Metazoa > Arthropoda > Insecta > Coleoptera > Scarabaeidae > Chrysina > Chrysina gloriosa. The sequence goes on along the minus strand of CM076093.1, from coordinate 38,208,582 downwards.
CGTTTGGAAACGGCAACGTCAGATTGAATATTTCCATTACAAATATGCAGCATTTTGAAACCCCGCAACGATTATAAGACCAATGACGACGACTAAGTTAGATGAAACCTTATTTCTACCCCCCACCGAACTCACGTAACACTACAGCTAATCTACAGTCGTCCTTCATTTGTTACTGATCGCATGACACTGGAGGTCATGTTTGCTGACAATGTTTCAACAATGTTGCGAAGTGCTTCAAATGGTTTTGTCATAGACGTACGTCTCTGGTATTTTATACCAAAGATTGGCAGTGTTGCCACGTTTTGACATGGCAACGTCATATTGAAGATTTGCAGTGTTACCGTTTTTTGAAACTCCGCAATGATTATAAGACCAATGACGACGACTAAGTCAGGTGAACCGTGGTTTATATCCCTCATTACTGAGGTGACGTAGCTGGCAGTGGCGTTCTCACTTCCTAGCACTACAGGCTAAATATATCTAGAATCGTCTTTTATTAGCTGCTGTTCGCACGCCACTGGAGGTAAGTTTGCTAACAGTACTTGGACTACATTCGAGGCGTTTCAACTGCGTTTATCATCAGACCTACATCTATGGTTTCATATTAGAGATTTGCAGTGTTGCCACCTGTTCAAATGGTGACGTCACGTCCCTTACAGGCTACGCTCGCGCTAACTCGATTTGTTTAAAGGTAAATATTTGACTCCGAAACGAAGAGAGACAAATTATCATCTGAACCGTGGGCGCCTTTGGCTACGAGCATAACTTACATTCCCTTCTGTTTACCTCGCTTCCCGTTTCCACTCGGAACGCATATCCGCTCTTTTAATTTTTTCGCGATCTGACATAAAACGAAAACAAAAGAGCGTACGGGAAATCGGAGGAAGAGAGCATGACTTATTTGCGAAAGAAAAATTCCCTTTGTAAATTAAATATACAGTTCAAGACAAAGGATGTTCCTTTGTTATGTCAACTGCGAGAAGAAAAAATATGTAGAAAAATAAATAACAGAAGATAAACGAAATGTTTTCGTATCAACAAGAACGAGGGAACGAGGACTATAGGGAGGGTGCCCCTTCCAACCTTTTATATTTATTCGCTCGGAATCACTGTTACTAACCGTACACGTCCTCGATACCGACGATTCGTCCCCGCATGTCCCCCTCGCCCCGCTCCACACCATGCGTACGTTGCACGTGCACAATCCATTCTTCTTCATTATTCAACGCCGCCTACTGCGCCTTGTTCGTAGTCGCCGAACAAAACACGATTGTCGTGCCATTTTTAATGAAATCCGCGCGTTTCGTTTCTCGGACGGAGTTAAAGCGGGGCGGATTAGCGATAATTCATTAGTTTTACGATCGTGAGCATCGAAAGAGGGAATATACGAAGAGGATTATGAATTAGTGAAGATGGACGCGAATCGAGAAATGCGGTTATTAATCGGACACGAAGTCGAAGTTGCCGCGGAAATAAATGAATTGCATTTCCTACTCGATTGAATTGGGGTGAGTTGGACGGGGAAAGTATCAATATTGGAACTTCAAATTTCCCCATACTGTTGAATTCTATACCGCAAGAAATTAATTCCCGAGTTAACACTGTTGTAACATGGTCGATTTGTGAAATTGGGGGATAAGTCAGAACTCGTCGTAGGTGTTGTCCTTTCTCGGTCAAAAATTTTCAAGGCAATCCAACTTTTTCATTTAGTGTCATTGAATCGTAATCTACTACCAAAGAGCTTTAATTTGATGTATAACATGATACCTTTCACGGCAATTATCTCTTTTACAATTTAGCATCCCCTTCAAAATTCCTAAAAATCTGAAACTTAACCGATTGATTTGAAAATCTGTAGACTTATACTTTCGAAGCCGCAAAGAACGATTCTCGACTTGGAATCACCATAGAACTGTCCGTTGGGTTGTAAACGAAGGAGGGAGTCAACATAGGCGTCTTCTCTTACAGACTAATACCCCCTCAACATCTTGCGTCCCAATTCGAATTTCACCTTGGCTACACGAACGATCTCTCGGTAGGGTGCGTATGCATCGTATTTCTCAACGGAAAAATCCTCCTAAAGGAAGAACTCAAATTCGTTTGCACTGTAATAGACACAACGTCCGGTCGAGAGGAGCAGTTTTGCGATTGGCGCTTCCCCCGATTAATTACCGAAATACCATAGAAAATTAATAATAACGCGCCTACGCGTTGCGTTCGTACTAAATAAATACGAGTCGGCGGCGGACATGTTTACCGCGACCTCTGACGGCCGATAACGCCGCTGCCGCCTCCGCCTTCGCCGCCTCTCCTTTCACTAACAGGATTTTAATTGAAACCGCAACATTCCAGACTTGCCTTTGATATAATATGGCCCGAACGGACTAATTGCGCCCCGGACTGCGTCCGTCCGCCCCCTTCCCCCGTCCCAAATTAGATTTAAATTAAATCTCAAGTATCGAGCTCTATGTTTTGTCCGAGCGTTGTTGGAATACGTCTCTGTGGTTGGGGGATGGGGACGGGGATAGTCGAAGGGGCGATGGTGGGTTTGGAACGTCCGACTTAATAAACGGAATATTTCGGTGCGTTTGGAGTTGTTTGTTGCGTCCACCCTCTCGTATCTAACGAAACAATCATATCTCGAGGAAATTCCAGATTTTTCCACGGAATGTTGACGTAATAAGCAAATAATGAGGATGAAATGCGGGACAAAGAAGGAATGTTACGGAAGGGCACTTATGTGAGTTATCAAAAACGTTTTTTCTTAGGGTTTTCCCTCATCCCTCTTCGCCGAGTCACCCTCGATCTGGGACTCAATCGTAACTCTTCCAGCATAGCTTTGAAGCTAAACTCTTTTGCATACAATGCCAATAAGAATAATAATGGTAACACAGTAACACACCGCGAGGCGTCCCCACAACCGATTGTTGCGTAGCAACGCAACATATTAGGTGATCGTCACTTCTGCCCTTTGGTTCGAAATGGATGCTGGTCTTCAAAACTTAGCGGCTAGGTAGGCCACGAACTGGGTTAGAACTTCTGAGATAGGAACCATGACCCTAGGCATTGTAGGTCAGCTCCTTATTGAAACGCCTGGGATTTGAACTTTTGGTGCTTGACATTGTGGTCCAGCTCTCTAATTACTGGACCGCACCGACTCGAGTCAGTTTATTTGTGCTTCAGATCTCAAGCCCAGTGTATGTTATAATGTATAGTAGATCAACTAGCATGGTCGAAAGGCCTGGGATTTGAATTCTGGTCCTCGACATTGTGGTTCAGCTCGCCAATTACTGGACCACACCGACTCAGATCAGTTGATTTATGCTTCAGATCTCAAGCTCAGGATGTGTTATAATGTATAGTAGATCAAGTATCCGGGTGAAAAGGCCTGGGATTTGAATTCCGGCCTCGGCGTTGTCGTACAGCTTCCTAACCATCAGCCCCCACCGATCCCAATTTAAGCGCAATTCGCCGCTATTGGCGTGGTCATTTTACAATTTTTCGTAACTTTAAGAGAAATCGGAACCTCCTTCTCTCAACACCTCAACACGGTTCCTGTTCGCCTCACCACTTGCTTGCTGATCGCATCCTTGCGATTATCACGGATGAACTAGCCACCGATTCCCTGATTTAAGATTTCCACGGTAACGGGACCACCAGCACTTTACGGCATCACACATGAACTCCCATGAAATAAGAAGAAACATCGGCTTCGTCTGCCATCCCCTTTCAAATCTTTGGTTTGCCCGTCGATATCACCAACCGCTCGTCGCTCGTTTCCCATGCCTTCGTCTCATTTTCAATACAAAAAGTTAATTTTTTTGCCTATGGATGCCTACGGATGGCCAAGGTTACGAGAGGAAAAATGATATTCCACCTAGTCTACCTGACAGATAGAATCATAGTTCGATAAATCTTGGCTTCGTAGGTCCACCATATTCTCGCTTGTGGTCCTTAACCAGATCTAAAACTCACACTCTTTCCGAGGAAGGTGTGGCAGCGTCGTGAGGGTCATCATCTTCGGATATGGGTAGCCCAAAGTCTTACCCTTTCGTTACCAGTGGGTTCAGATATTTCTGGGTCACACCCAATGAGTCAATGAGTCAAGAGTCAAGAGTCATGTTTCAGATGGCTGAGGTCCATTTGCAGATCCAATACTTTAAAATACTCCTCCTGCGTCTTCCACTGCCTTCTCGTTGTTATCAAGAATAACCTAGCCTTGAATTGTTATATTTAAAACCAGCTTTGCATCGACTACTACTGGCATATAGCGACATCTGGCATCATGTTCCATGAATTAAGAACGAAACAGTTTCGAATAGTCCTCCCTTTGACCCCCTAGTACTTGTTTGCCCCGCGATATCGCGATTCGCGCGCGATTCTTCGTTCCCCGCCTGGTTTGACACCTCTGTTGCTCCTTGACCCGTGTTCCGCGTTTGTGCTTGCCCCCTGGCTTGCGTTGGCCCTTGGGCCTTCGCCCTTTGACGTCGGCGTTTGTCGTTTGTTTCCCCTCGTTTGTCCATTATCCGCCCATCGTTTATCCTTCGTACCTCGCCTCGTTTCGATCTATAAATTACTTACTTTCTATTCAATTCTTCACTGTCATAGTTTTAATAGGCATCAAAGTGCATTTCGACTACCGCCTTGAGGTCGAAGTAACCACGAATTGTTCTATTCAGGAGATGCGGTGCATATTTAGCGATATCTCGTATCATATCTCACGAATTAACAATGAAACAGTTTCCCAGACAACAGCTTGTTCCTCGATTCCCCAGCTTGTTCCTCCTTTGTCCTTCAACCTTCGCCTGGTTTCGACTTATAAACTGCTAAGGTTTTATTCAACTCTTCGGAATGACAGTTGTAGTACCAGCAAATGTCAATTTTACCACTTCTATTGCATTTCTGAGATTACCAAAGACGAACTAGCCACGAATTGTTCTATTAAAGATCTTCACGTTGTCAGAGATCGGAAGAACGAGCAATATTTAGCGACATCTCACATCACATCCCGCGAATTAACAAAGAAACAGCTTCGCGCTTCCCTCCCTCCGATCCCCGAGCTCCGGCTTGCCCCCTCGATCCCGCCGTTCGTTCCTCGTTTGTCCTTCGTTCTTCGCCTCGCTTCGACTTATAAACTCCTCGCCTTTCATCCGATTCCTTTTGAATTTCGCGTCGATTGTTGCGAAAACGAAGTCTCTCGGCCTCTTCTCCCTTTCGAGACCGGATGGCGGTGGAGGTGGGGGAGGACAAGAAGGAGAATGAGGATGAGGAGCGAGGGATTGAAGCAGTCGTCGCTCGCTTGTTGTGCTCCCAAGAATAACGAACGTTCCGCTTTGTTTATCCGAAACGACGGAGGCCTTTTAAAATACACCTTTGTCGTCGTCTAATGTCGCCGCGAGAGTCTAATGAGGCGGACGTGCCGAAACGTTTTTGCGTCTTTCCCCCTATCTCCGCGGGGGCACGGAGGGGTGGGACAAGAAACGCGATGGCGGACGGAATCTCGAAGTCGAAGCGTTCGTTCCCTTCCCGCTGAAATATAAAACACCTGAAATAACATTCGGGGATAAACTCCCCCTCCCTTCCCTCCGGTTCGCTTTTGTTCTTTTAGAGAGCGCGAGCGCGCTCTCGTAGCGAGCGGGCGGGAGCTTTAAATTATGCGCGCCGTGGGAATACTTCTGCAGAAATAACAGTTTAGCGGACACGTTTGGAAGTTTATTGTGCGGAAAATCGGTTGCGATTTTCAAAGTTGGTAGCCGTGGATGCGTATTAATAATGCATTCGGGTTTTTTCCCTCCACGTGTTGTTCTCGTTCTCGTGGAAATTTCCTCCGTGTCAAAGGCGGGATTCGTTTACGTCTTCGCAGAAACTTTAAGTGTGGGCGTGCACCTTACCTTCATGAAAATCTAACGAGTGATGGCGATTCTTGTGAAAAATCGGGGAAATTGTGTATGCGCGACATAACTTTGCGATGAATAAAATTTTGACGAAAAATGTTCGAAACCCATGGATTCCAATTTAATTTTTCGATAATTATCGAGTCGCGTGTCCCCTATTGGGTTACTTCCTTTAGTTTGTGTTATTACCTCGAAGTTCCCTACCAACTATTCCTTCTTCAAGTTGTTTTCAAACGCAATTGAGACACCTTCAAAGCAACAACACGAAGGCGAAGAAAGTTCGGAAACTGAGCTTGGAGGGACACCCACGGCTAGGGAGGGCCAGGGAGAGGGAGCCAGACTAGGAGCAACCGGGACACCGGACGCAGTTAGTATGTGTATTGTCTTCCATACACATTTTCCAGTACTTGACGTGATTACGATAAACTTCACCGTAACTTCTTCGGGGATTTTTCCTCATTAGGACCCAGCGATGTCGAACATTTCATCGCGTTACCCACAGCTCAATATTAATCACTCTTCGACTGTTCGTAGGTTCCAAACTAAGCCCAAACAAGCGAAACACGCATTAACTACGCTTGTTCCTACGAAACGATGATTAATTTTTAGAGCTCGACGCCGGAGAGGGACTCACAACTGAATTTAAGTGTCATTAAGCGGCGTACAAGAAGGAATTTTAACCGTCCTACCCCACTCGATTCCTATCCCCCTTCCGTCCCTCCGTTCCTCGCGCCGTCACCCTAATCAAAGTCGAAACGACAACAACCGAAGCAGTAACGTTCCCGTTCCCCTAATTGACAAGCGGCTACCCATCGCCGACGCCGCCGCCACCGCCACCGGTTCCAGAAACATAATTGATCAGCGCGAGCGGCGGTCGTAATGCAATTTACGTCATAATAATTAGACGTCCGGTAGAGGGCGACACCTGCTACTCTTCTACATCGCCGCCTGCTAGATGTAAATAAAGGACTCGGCGGCGCGGGTGGCGGCGGAGAGTTTCATTACTGACCGCGTAAATCTTCGTTAAGGGCGCGCTCGAGGTTTATGAATAAAACAAGCGAACCGCCGCCGTTCGGGGCGGACTACTTCCGGAAATTAAATTTTTGAATGACGCGCACGCATTATCCCATGTCGTCCGTAAGAGAACGGTATCGAGGAGTACACAACTGTATGTGTATCGATATCTTAATTAAGTCGACTACCTTGAGGGGGAGGTTAGATCGTTGTTATCCCCCCATCGTCACATTCGGACGGATATTAAGACCCACCTCGAGTTAATCGGACTTGAACATGCTGAAGCCAGCGAAGCTCGTCTCACTGGTCTAATGAAATCGTTATCGAGACCGAGCCTATTGTTACTCGACATAGCCCTCACTCATACGCCACTTGGTATTCTTAATAATCAGGACAAACAGTGGTAACAGCGTACAATTACGAAATAAATTACGACAGCATCGCCGACTCCCTACTCTAGTCAATACGCTGTACGCCAGTAGTTCTGTCGCAACTCATTTCGTAATTAGGGCTATATGTCCAGATAAAATCTTAACAACATCCTCAAGTGCCGGTGGTGCCGAAGAGTTGTGTGATATTAGTTTGACGAATCGATGAGTAAGTTGGGCTAGGTGGTTCTTGGGCCCGGTGAAGCCTCATACCCCACAGGGTTTCTTCCATAGAATTCATACCCTGACATGGTGGGAGGACTTGTGTGCCCTCGTTGAACTCAAGAACTAAACTGGAAATGGCACCCGTGCTAGGGAAGGGCCAGGGAGAGGGAGCCAGACTAGGAGGGCCCGGAAGACCGGGTAAATCTTTTTCGGCGTCCTGCTATGATGACTTTGATAAATTCGCCAGAAGTAAATGAGTGGGCAGTGACTTCAAAAGAGAAATATAGGGTAAAAGGTTAACACTTTCCGGCGCTCCCCAGGGCAGAGGGAGAAAGATCCGACTGAAAGCGGCAACGGGACTCATGCCAAGAACCAGGGCCGTTGACTAGAAGGGCAGAAAAGACCAAAAGGGACTCCCGTTAGGTTAGGACACCGATCCTATAGGGTAAAGAAGATAAAGGGGCACGGTAAGCCGTTAAGCTACAGAGCAGTGGTCCGAGAACCACACTCCTTAGGAAATAAGTACCCCCACATATTATATTATATACTAATATTTTAATAAAGCGGGCGTTCGGAAAACTTTCGTCAGATTTTGGAGCAGATTTGGACCATTGCGAGCCCGACAATGTACCGACTTTCACATTTCGTCAATTTGAAGCACTACATCGAATTCAACGTTCAAAGAAACATAAATTTATGGACGTACATCAAAATCGGTGCTAATAAAATTTTTCAAATTTTCTGCGAAAAATCGAACTGGTGCTAATTTACTTATGCTACCCACCAAATCAAAGCTCTCGACGAGTACAAACCGACAAAAACATTTGCAGCCACGAAACCTTAACGATTTTTAATTTAAAGGATATAAAACGCGAAAAATAGGGAAAATTAGCGAATTTTCGGTATAATTCTCGCTTCCTCAAAACTTAGATCGCTGCAGTGAAAACTTTCAGGTATTTAAAGATACAAGATCGTATTTACCATCTTGCAAAGTATCAACATACCAATTTGGAACTTGGTGGCTTCCATTCGGACAATTTCGATCAGATTTTGGAGCGAATTTTTACCATTGCAGACCCCACGGTTTACCGACGTTTAACATATCGTGAATTTGAAGCGAAAAATCGCATTCTACGTCCCCGAAAACATAAATTCACCGACTTGCATTGAAATCGGTGTCGGTTGAATTTCTTTCAAATTTTCCAAGGGGTACCCCTTAAGATTTCTGCGAAAAATCGAACTGGTGTTAATATACTTGTGTTACCCATCAAATTGAAGCTCTCGACGAGTACAAACCGCCAAACACATTTGCGGGCGCGAAATCTTAACGATTTTTAATTTGGAGGACATTAAATGGCGAAAAATTACGACATTTTAAAATTCTCAATATGAATTAAACCTCTTTAAGGCGTATATGGCTGCAGTAGGTACCTGTAAGCATTTTAAGATGCAAGATCGTATTCTCCACCTATTAAATTATTATTATATATTTAGCTCATTTCAATCTGGTGGCTACAGAAGCCCGTTAAGTCAATTGGGATGTACCTGCCCCTTTAACTGGAAAAGTAACTCTTCGTTACGGAAACAGAAGACGATCACTTCTCCCGTCAACTACCTTTTGCTCTCAGTCTCAACCCATCGCAAATTTACCCAGTTGACGAATGTCCACCGGTAACGAAATGCCGGTTTAAGAAAATCAAAGGGCAACCGGTAAGGGTAATACCCGGTTCCATTTCGTGCGGAATTCGCTTCGCGAAAGCGTAATTCGATGCGAGCGTTCCGGGACGACACGCCGAGACTTTCTTCCGTCCCTCGACGAGTGCGCTCGTCCGAGAAATGACGAAATCGCGTTCGTCGATCATACGCGGGCGGCGTTCGTCTGTTGTTTGTTTTTCCGCGAAAGAAATGAGCAAAGTTTCATTCCCATAAAATTAGTTTTTCGAGCTTGTTAGAGTTGCTGAAAGGCGGTTTGCGGTGGCGGCGGAGGGCGGAGGCCACGACTGTCGACCCCGGGAACGCGAGTTAATAATGTCGAGGCGACGCGCTTCATCCCATCTCTCACGGCGACCTTGTTCGTTGTTTGTTTATTTAGTTGAGGAGTTTGGTAATTGGTGGATGGAGAGGGAAGGCGAATACGGGCACTTCATGTGATGTCGTTTTAATGCGATAGATGTAGCTGGTATTATCGGCTCTTTTTATTCGGCGGTATGTAATCCTGATTTCATTGATGTTATCAGAGATTTACGGCGTACAGTTGCAATCCGCAATTAATGAAGCATAATTCCCTCTGTGATTATCGTCACACACACACACACAAAATTCTGATTTCGATGAAACTGTATAGATTGAAAGAATACCTTGCTATAAGAACAACGCTATTTTTTTAGCAGCCGAATTTTCCGATTTCGGGCTACAGCTGTCTGCAAAAATTTGTGGGTATATTTTTTGTTTATTGATGCCTATCAATATGATGGACTTAACTACTTAATCTGTATTTATCTGAACGTGTTTCGGATTTCTTTGAAACGTTATCGAAATAATAGGTAATTCAAAGTATTTTATATTTAGAACGGCACTTATCTGTGTACATCAATCAATGACAACTGAAACATTTTTATTGCGTTTTTATATCCTTGGTATTGGCCGTTTAAATTTGTTTTTAGCAACGTTTTCTACGTAAAATCGATTCTCTTTGTGTTTTTATTTTAAAAATAGGGGTAGGATATTTAATTTTCTTAAAAATAATTTGCGCCATCCTCGAGACTACCCAGTAAACATTTCTAAATTTCGCGAATAGTTTAAGTTGGTAGTTCCGGCAATAGTAGATATATTCGCATGCATTGTGCTTAGAAATTGGCGAGTATGTCCATTATTGTCGGAACTACCAACTTAAACTATCCGCGAAATTTAAAAAATGTTTAGTGGGTAGACTCAAGGATGGCGCAAATTAGTTTTGGGGAAAATTAAATAACTTAAATAAATAATAAATAACCCCTATTTTTTTAATTTCTATTTTCTTCTATTTATCACAAGGAAAGTCGATTTTACGTAGAAAAAAATGTTTACTTGGCATGTAATATACTTCAAATTATACCGATTCTAAAGAGAAGAAAGATATCTGTGATAGTTTCCGAGATATTTACAAAAATTCAAAAATCGTGCAAATTTTTGGAGTGGGCTGAACCCCGAAATCGGGGTATTCGGCCACTAAAAAAAAATTACGTTGTTCTTATAGCAAGGTCTGTGCAGTTTCATTGAAAACAGAGTTTTTCAGTTGTCGGTGTTCCCTTGTTAGTAAACTATTGCACAGCTACCTTGTAGCTGCCCAATCGACGCACCCTAACTACGTCGTTTCTATGGGGAATGGTCTAGATTCTTGTTTGAATTAGTATGAGTCAGAAGTGGATGATTGTGTTAAACTATCTTAAACATAATTAATTAGGTCTAATTAGTTAGGTCCAGATTCTACGATTTACCGATGGTTCGAGTTAGTTTGCGCTTTGCGTTCGTCATTTGTTTTCAAAAGATTGCTCTATTGGTCCCCTCGTCAACCGAACCGCGATTTCATCTATCCATTTCGACTCTCCGACATTTCGAAATTTCCCCGTCATCCCACGCACCGAAACCGACGGACCGATAGGGCCCTGGCTTATTTATCTATCTTTTTCCTGATTTCGACCTGTCAACCAAGTCGAAGTCGACTTGAATAAAAACATTTCGTTTCCTTCGTACCTCCGAAACGAATATCGTTCCCATCGTCGCGTCGTCGACGCCGACGGTTATCTACTCCCGTGTACGTGGCAGCAGACTAGTCCCCGGGGGCGGCATTATTCCGTCTTTATTGCTTGTCACCCCCTCGGTCCGCGTCATCAATATGGCGTCGTCTCCTAAAGCGTATTGAATCGCGCAAACATGAAAAGGACTCCTGATTGCTTACTACGGATCGGACTGCGTGCGTATTTGTGTACGGTCGAGGCCGCCGCCGGGATATCGAAATACACGAACGCACGCACACACGAGCGCGCCCTGGGTTTGGGGGAGGGGTCGAGTTTCCCATTTCGCGTCTCGTATTACAAAGATATCGGGAATGATTTTGTCCGGGGAATATCGAGCCGGAGCGTGTCCGTGTTTGTGATAGTTGTGTGTAAAGGTAGTGGGGGCGAGGAGGGTTATTTGCGACGTAACGGACGGATAGGATCAGAAAGAAGGTTGCGGTTGTTTACACTTTATAATTAGTCTGATATTGATGTTCCTCCGCGATAATTGTTGCGATATGCAATTCGAGCGCTCCTAATAAGCTATTGCGCAATGCTCTTGAGCTGCCCAATAAGGTCGTTTTGCAGGGAGTTATCGAAATTATTCTTTCAGAGGGGCTGAAGGATGTAAAATGTACTACGCTAGCAGAGGGTAAAAGTTTTGCTTACCGTTATCCACTCTAATTCTACGAGAATGAAGGAATAACGATTCGTCCTTCTTTGTCACTCATCTTCCCAGGTGGACATCGTTGATCGTCATTACGATTTTAAATGACAAGTGTGGCGGAATTTATCGGTTTTGTCTCCTTCAATGTATCCTCACTACCGCCATTATACTACCCATAACCCCCATCACGGCAACAGGACTCCCACCTTAGTTAACTTCAAAACAATTTCAAAAACGGGTTTCTACAATTTGCCATCAAACATCCTCCTCGAATCTTCGATCTTCTTCTAGTTTCATATATTCCACTGCTTCGTACTTGTGCCGGGTTGATTCGTCGTTTTTACCAAGCTCCAATCAAAGCACCCTTTGACCGGGGACGAAATTAGTCGCGACATTCGAAGCGTACATCCACACGGACACACGTAAATATAAATTTCGTATCGATCGATAATGGATTCCTATTCCGGTAAAAACTACCCTCCCCCTCCGTTTCGCTTCCCGGGACTGAGGCGCACACGTAGAAACGTGCATACGTTTCCGCAACGAGCCGTGTATTCCTAGATCCGATCGCCTGACAAATCGGACTCGCAGAAGCGTAACGACACTCGAACTCTCAAACTCCATTCGGGCCGGCGTTCGTTCTTCGCGATGAACGTTGCTAATTAATTAGCCGAGAATCGTCTCCCTTTCTCCCTCTTTCTCGCTCCATATCCGGTTCTCTATCGACGTATTTCATAGCCGCCTAACCGAACTGAATAGAGCGCCTAGTATGTAGTTACGTACATAGTACGTATATCCGAATATACGCTCCTCTACGGCACAAGTGCTCTTCAATTTTATCTGTCCCTTTCCTTCCGATGGCAGCGTTTAGCGTGTAATCCGTGCGCGACGATGATCACGTGATGCTCCTACATACATACGTACGCGTCGTGTACGGACCAGAAACAACGTGTTATCGGCGTTATTACCGTGAGCGATTCGCGAGGGGAATGTAGAGGCCGTGCAGGGGAAGAGGGGGTCGAATTGAATGGGGAATTCGTGCGATTGTGTTATCCCCATCGTATTAAGAGAGGGGAACTCGATTAAAACTTGTTCGAGATCGGGGATACTTTTTACGGGGTGTCAATTGGGGTAGGTCGGCGGTTCTCGATCGGAAAATATTAACGGGTTGATTCGGGAAGTCATTGTAAATTTTTATTTTCCGGGTGCTTCTATAGGGTTTATAACGAGTTTGAAGTCGACGCGATGAAATCGGGATTGGGAGACATGAACGAAGGGAATGTGTTACCTGATACGTGCTTGTCCTCCATTCGTATAAGGACTTGTTTGAAATAATTCTGAACTTGTGAAGCTAACCAACAAATTTTTGGTATTGGTACAAATCAGTTCAAAGAAACGAAAATCATTCTGATTCTCCCCAAATAGACCTACCAAGGAAACGGTGGTAACGACTTTTGCACTGCGTTCACATTAAGAATGCAGTACATGTCGCTCTAACCGAGACATTAGCAAAATAGAACAAATTTCTCCAATAAGTGAGGTTATGTTAGACGAAGTGACAACTATCGAGTGCCACGTTAGATGCACTGCGTTTTGTGTAATTTGGGCTTCGTTATTAGCCGCATATCAGATTGGATAATTTTTAGCCTTATCCATCCCCGCACAGCATTCATAGCGTAAACGAGGTACTACATTCATTCTAAGAATATAATAGATGGCGTTGAGAACCGAGGCACAATCACAATAGGACGAATTCCTCGGATAAGTAAGGTTATGTTAGACGAAGTGACAACTATTAGGTGCCAGGTTAGATAAGTAATTTGGGCGTCGTTTTTAGCCAATCAGATTCAAGAATTTTACAGCTCTATCTATCCCCACACTGCGTTCTTAACCTAAACGAAGTACTGACTTCGCGTTAAGACTGCAATAGGTAGCTCCCCGAACCAAGGCACATTCAGAATAGGACAAACTCCTCGAATAAATGAGCTTATGTTAGACGAAGCGACAACTATTAACTGTCATGTTATATGCGCTGGCACTTTGTGTAATTTGGGCGTACTTTTTAGCCTAAACAGATTGAAGAATTGTATAGCCCTATCTATTGCTGCACCGCATTCTTAACGTAAACGAAGTACAATTGCCGTCGTGAAAGAAATGAGAAGTCCGTCGTCGGTACTATACACTGTATAGCCTGTGTTGGCGCTAAAAGTGCTGTGGATGTCTGGATTTTTGCAAGAATTGAGTTGAGTTGAGTCATTCCGTTCACTAGTTGCGAACTGCAGAATTTATTCTGGGAAATAGGCGCAGTACTGTACTTTTGAAGAAATGAACTATAGCGCCAAAATTAACTACTACACGAGCCGGCTAAACTCGCGCAGCCACCCTTGGCAGTTATCCAATAAAACTGATACATTCACCGCACAGTTTCGTGAAATATAGACAAATGCGGGTCCCCCACCGTAAAGTCACTCCAAAAAATGACCCCAGCTGCACCATCCGAATCGCGCAAATGAGAGGCTTGGAATTACCTACGTCAAAATGTCAACGTCGCTGGCGGTGACGCCCAACGCTCATTCGGCTATTGAACGCAAATTTGACTAAAATGGCGATTTGCTAGCGGCACCGCCAGCTTAGCTTATTCATCAGACTAGATGCTATTACCGCCATCTACCATATTAGATAACAAGCTGCTAACATCTCACTCGATTTTAACGTGTAATAGTGTGTCTCAATAAAAATGGCTGCCGTTAATAACAACAGCCTCAACCCCGATCTATGGAAGTACAAGGCAAACTGCTAACGTCATTTCCGGTGTTGTGTATCTATCAGACTAAATAACAGATTACAACGAAAATGGCATCCGGCACTAATATAACAAAACAACCATTATCGCCATCTTTCGTACAACAAGTAAAAAGTAGCTGACACCATAAGCGATTTTTATGTCTAATAACATGTTTCATCAAAAATGGCTGATACTGCTAACAGCAGGCGTTAGCGCCACCTACCGTACTACACAGACAACAAGTCGCCGGCATTCCATCCGATTTTAACCGGTAACTGCTATCACCGCCACCTATTCCAATGCATGTTTCTAACGTTCTTCCGATTTTCAGGATAGATGACCTGTTACGAAAATAGTAGCTGTCTTTGCTAACAGCCGACTGGGCCATCTAGCGGACTAGAAAACGAGCGACTGTCTTCACATCCGGTTTTGTAAGTCTATCAGTCTTATTTCTTATTGCAAAATAAATGACTGCCGTCGCTACCAAAGCCTTCACCGCCATCTATCGGATACCTATCTTCTGGACGATGTCAGCATTTGATGTCATATCCTATTTTGTACTATGTATACATGATGCATATACATATATAAAAGGCGCCATTGCATTGGGCGAAGAAACTGCTACAGTCACCCCGCGGTGGTTATCCAACAGAACTGATTTGTTCACCCCAGAATTTCATTAAATTTAAGCAAATCCAGGCCACCAACCGTAACAAATGGCTCCAAGTGCCCCATTCAAATCGTACCAACCAGAATCCTACAATTACCAACATCCGAATTTCAATCATCCACCCCCATCGTGCGCTTCCATCTCTCCGACGAAGAATCGAATTTACGACGTCTCCGCCGATCTTATAAATAACCATCGAGTTTGCGACGTCGCTAGCGATGACTTCCGCCGCTCGTTCGGCAATAAATCGCGGATTCGACCGAAACGGAGTAAGTAAGACGTTTTATCATTCGCTTTTTGCGCTCTCCACGGAAAACGGGGATCGAGGTAGAACAACGCGCGCTCTACCTGCGGTAGTCGACGCCGTAAACAAACACGTCGGAACGTTACCGGTCTCGCGGTAATAAAGAAGATACATCACCGGTAAAAACGCGAATCGGGCGCGCGAGTCGAGGGAGAAAAGTCGATGACCTGATCTCGGCGCCCAGTTTGGGGGTCGAGGGGAAATGTTTCGAAACTTCGATTTCAAAATATAATTTGATTTATAAGCGCGGCGAGAAGAATAGGAAATATGTGCGGAATATCAGATCCGATGCGATAGTACGTAAAGGAAAGGAGTGGATTTACATTGGTGTCCCAAAATATCGCTCATCATGAGTCTATTCTAGCTCAGGAGGACATGTGTGTTGTCACACCGACAGCCATTTTCAGTGATAAACAACACCTCGACTAATGTAGATCTAAACAAGAGGCGCATTGGATTGGGTAGGAACGAATGCGCCCCGCTGATGAACAGCAGTCACGCGAAACCGGTCCGGATCTTTCGCTCCCATTGAGTCGAATGCAACTCCCATCTCGATCTAATTTGCATTGTGTCAAGTTGACGCACAGTCTTCAACCTAAATATAATTTAATTACTACTAGGGCTTCTGTTCGGTTAGTGGAAGTTTCTTATCTAAGAGTTTCCCACTATCTACTTAGAAGATTAGGTTATTTATTGGAGACACACCGAAAATACCACGTTTACGTCGGTCCAGTTTAGATATTCAACTATTCTTAGGGAGATCTTCGAAGCGCTAATAAATTTAAATCCACCCCCGCCCTCGACCTAAACAAGATAATGAATTCCTCCTTGTCCGTACTCAAATTACCCGTTCCTTTACTTCGTTGGCATTCGTCTTTTATATCCGGACATTAATAACGATTCCGACCCTGTAAACACTTTACCGATGCAACAGGGCGGACGATCGCAATATTTCACCCCCTTCGAGACGGCGGCGCGCGAGACCGAAAGAAACAAAGGACGAAGGCGCGGGGTTAATGATAGCAGTCTCGTGTTCTCCTTCATTGATCATTTGTCTTCGGGGTCTCCCGGGTCACTGGGCTTTCAATCAATGTTCTCGGCCTGCGTGCATGTTGTGTTTCTCTTCGTTTTTCATCTCCTCCGCGCTCTTTCCGTCTTTTTCGTTTTCTTTTTCGACTCTCGCGCCTCGGCTCGGCCAGTCGTCGACGATCTCTTTCGCACCCTTTCGTACGTACCGTACCGTTCCTTCGATCGGGATGCTTAGTTTTAATTATGGCGGTCGGCGCAAGACGCGTCGTTACTGACATCTATTGGTCATTCCCGCGTCATCCTTATCTGGTCGTTTTCGATCCGAATTTCCCAAGCGACGGGCGATTTAGTGGCGATGGTGGAAAGTTATTAAAAACATTCCGTTGACGAGGAGAGGATGAGAAGGGATCGGCGGACGTCGAAGGAATAAGGATGATGGATGTTCGCCGGAATAAAAAAATGTAGTCTGATTAGGTGGATCCAGAAGCGGAGTGGGGAGGGGGAGAAGGGAGACAGTAGCCTCTAGACGTATATAGCGTAAGGAAGGATAACTGCCACAAAGGCCACTTTTCGTTAAGTGTCATAGAAGCACATATTTTAGGTCATGAGTAGTAGATCTAAAAAGCGGGCTTTGGACCTGAACTGACGTCAGCGGCTCACTCGCGCAGATAGAGTAATAAGTCTGATGTGACGTCAACTACTGACGTTATTGGATCCTTTAGACATCAGATAGATGGCGAAAAAATTTATGCTAGTACCGGCTGCCATTTTTCTTAACATACGTCAGAACGTAATACGTTATAAAACTTGGCAAGACACGAGTAAAAACGATATTTTGACATGTTTCAACAAAAATGGTTACCGTTGCTAACGTTGTTGAAACCACAACTTTGACCGGCATATATACCTGATACGTATAGGATTATGTGACGAAGCTGTTGACGTCACATTCGATTGTCGGATGACAGTGCTAGTAATACTATACTACATTCCCCGTACTCCCGACCATGTCACCTGATCTAAACATAATTCGTTTAAAAAATTAGTCAGCCATCCTCCCATCCTTCCCTGTTAACAGACTTGAGATTCCGCAATAAAATCACGATTTCCGCTCGCCCACACAGTTACGATTTAAAGAACTTAAAAAGAAAGAACTTCCTCCCATTCGTCTTCCTCCTCATCCTCCTCGATTCCCCGTAGTGCACACACA
>CM076093.1:37979611-38190158 GCA_038088585.1 Chrysina gloriosa | reverse complement strand
TTTTGACTTTGGGAGTGCTAGACTTGAATTCTATTCGCGAAGAGCTTTTATTCGATGTGTGACACGACTAATTTTCAGAGATTTCCTCTTTTGCTAAAATTCGAAGGGAGATATAGTCAAAAATCCTAAAATTTCCGCGGATTTTCGCTTGTAACTTTAGAACCGCCAAAATTTTTACTTCGGAAATGATAGATCTAAATTGTGCCGGCGAAGAGCCTTCATTTGATGTACGACATGACCTACTTTCCAAGATTTCCATTTTTGCTAAAATTCCAAGGGGTACCCCTTTGAAAATTGGCAAAAATTAAACCTCTTTAATTTTTCGTAAAACCTCTTAGAAGTATATTTCCGGGGGCGTGGAATACGATTTTAACCTCCAAATCGACGAAAAATTTCTCGTTTGGTTGCAATTGACCTTGAATTCGGTGAAAATATGCAATTTCTCCAGATTATCACGCATTAACTTCAAACTTGTTTAATTTCCGACAATTTAAAGGGGATAAACTGTTTAGCGCAGGTTGTCGATAGTGTGACATAACATAATAATACCATGGAATGGAGCTAATGTTCGTAATTTATCCAAACGTTGGAAGAATAGTCAAAAACCTTAAAATTTTCGCTGTTTTCCGCATGTAACTTTAAAACCGGTAAAATTTTGACTTTAGAAGTGATAGGTCTGAATTCTACTCGCGAAGAGCTTCTATTTGATGTGTAACACGACTCATTTTCAGAGATTTCCTCTTTTGCTAAAATTCGAAGGGGTACCCCTTGGAAAACAAGCAAAAATTTAAACCTCTTTAAATTTTCGCAAAACCTTTTAGAGGTGTTTTTCCGAGGGCGTAGAATACGATTTTAACCTCCAAATCGACGAAAAATTTCTCGTTTGGTTGCAATTGACCTTGAATTCGGTGAAAATTTGCAATTTCTCCAGATTATCACGCGTTAACTTCAAACTTGTTTAATTTCCGACAATCTAAAGGGGATAAATTGTTTAGAGCAGGTTGTAGATAGTGTGACATAACATAATAATACCATGGAATGGAGCTAATGTTCGTAATTTATCCAAACGTTGGAAGAATAGTCAAAAATCTTAAAATTTCCGCTGTTTTTCGCATGTAACTTTAAAACCGGTAAAATTTTGACTTTAGAAGTGATAGGTCTGAGTTCTACTCGCGAAGAGCTTTCATTTGATGTATGGCACGATCCACTTTCAGACATTTCCATTTTTTCTAAAATTCCAATTCCTTGGAAAACAAGCAAAAAGTTAAACTTTTTCAGATTCTCACAAACCTTCCTAGAGTTATATTTTCGAAGGTGTAGAAAAGGATGTTGACCCCTAAATCAACGGAGAATTTCTCGTTTGGTTACAATTGACGTTAGATTGGCGAGAATAGGCAATTTTTTGAGATTTGCAGGCATTAAATTGAAACTTTCCGACAATTATTTAGCGCGCATATGTGGATGGTGCACTATAATAAAACCATGGGATGTAGCTGATTTTTGCACTTTATCCAAACTTTGGAGAAATACTTAGAAACCTCAAAATTTCGGGCTGATTTCGAACCTAGGATTGAAGCATCTTATTGAAGATTGTGTGCCAATTTTGGTGAAAAATCTTCGCTAACCTTTCAAACATTTCCCTCAGACAAGAAATTACTTTTTTAAACTAATTAAGCTTTAATTGATGGTTCCTTGAAATTTCTTTGTTTTGCCACGAGACGTATCGGATTTTTACCTAGTTACAATTGAAACGTTATCGCTCGCCATAAATTTCGAAACGTCAATCAATTCGACGACGCCGGCGTCGCTAATAGAAAAGCCCCCAATACATTTAGACGTCAAATAATCTCCTTTCGGCTAGATGCAGACTTCATTTCGGCCGATTCTAATAAAGATTAACGATCGGCAGGGCTCCGGAGTCGCGTCCGCGGAAAATCTATCGGATTTCCGTTGTTGTCCGGAGGCGGCTCGTCCCCTTCCTCCTCTCCGTCCCTCGCCTCCCTCAATCCCGGGCAACTTTCGCAACCGCGGCGGCGGCAGCGGTGGCGGTGGCGGTCACCCGTCCGATCATTTAACGAAAACCTCCCCGGGGGATCGGGAACGCCACGTCCGAGCGAAGAACGGCCATCGCCGTCGTGAATAAAATTCCCATCGAATCGATGTGAGAGGATAACGCATTAGCGGGTAGCGCTGAGAGACGCGGGGGCGAGGAGGTGAGGTTGGGGATCGCTCGAGAGATGTATACACGTCGGGAATCGGGGAAAATCGGGGATCGGAGGGTGAGGGGTGAGGGGGAAACTTTTTCGCTTTTCCGGCCGGAAAAACAAGCCCTCCTTCGTGCGAGATCCGCCGGACGAGATTTCGCTTAGCGATCCGCAATCCTTTTATTCGGCTCGGATGAATGGAGTCGAAAGTGGGGCGCGAACGTAGAAAGGTGCTATTTTCGAAAAGGATCGGTTTTTTCCGGTCTTTGGGCCCGTCGTTGAAACGTTGTTTTGTTAAAGTGGATTGATGTACGGTTTGGTATAATGCGTTATGGTCATAGAGGGCGAGGAAGGGATTTATGGGAAAAGGTTAGTTAAGATTTTCTTGTTTTTGTCGTGAGTCGGGATGAAGGAGACAAAGGGGAAGTTATCTAACGGATAAAAAGAAGGGGATGTTATAGTAACTCCATAAATTAAAAGATCGCAACAGAATTAGCAGAACAACCGCACAACGTTACCAACGTTATGAATATAAGTATGGTATAAGTTAAGCGATCAGCGCCTTCTTTCTCTTACTGCTGAACTAACGTCACTGCCAATGACGCTTTCGTTACCGAAAAATCGAGCATGCGACATTGGTGATAGATTCGTTAAAAATAATGGGATTCAAAAGTTCAAAGCGTTTCACAACCAACTCGCTAACTGTGGACAAAACGATTATATCAAGTCACCTCAGGTATGGCTGCCCTCTGGATTTACTTAAGAAGAAAAAGAAGAAGAAAAAGAAGAAGAAAAAGAAACAAATAATTATTTAATTGAGATCTTGGCGCGCCTTGCCTTCGGACATAGCAACCCCAAGTTCGTTTTCAGAAAGATACTTACTATTTAAACATAGTTAGTAAAAAACGTCCTTTGACGGCCCGATTCTGAGCCTAATAATGGCTAAGTTGCAGCCAACTCCGAAGAAGTTTACTGGGAATGTGATTGGGGTTTTAAAGGTGACTTGTTCTGTCCGAAATAACAACTTCGATACGAACATTGGGAAGATGGGGTAGTCTGTTGAACTTCCAGTAACACTTTGGAGGGGACGATCATTCCCTTGTTGCTCCAGGGATGATTGCTACTTCTGGATTCAGTTGGGAAGATAATCATCTTCCCAATTTGAGCTGTCCTATACTCGGACATGGTGACTATAACATATAAAAGAAAAGAAAAGAATAGTTACTGTTCAAGTATTGTTAGTACCATAAAGTTGGGGTGACTGCCGGATTCGGAGCATCAAAAAGTTTTAAATAATTTCGAAGAAGTTTGCTGTCAATCTGATTGCGGTTTTGAGGGTGACTTATTTTTCCTAAATAACAACTTTTATACAAACATCAGGAAGGTGAGGCTGTCTGTTCAGTTTCCAGTAACACTTTGGAGGGAAAGATCATGCCCTTGTTGGTAACAGGGATAATATCTACTTTTGGATTCAGTTGGGGAGATGATTTCATTGGGACTATAGGATGTGCTATCTTCGGACGTGGTGACTGTATTATAGTTCTCAAAAGAATAGTTACTGTCCAAGTGTTGTTAGTACCAGAAAGTCGGGTGACTGCCGGATTCGAAGCATCAGGACGTTTTAAGTAATTTCGAAGGAGTTTGCTGGTAACCTGACTGCGACTTTGAGGGTGATTTATTCTTCCTAAATACCAACTTCGATACGAACATTGGCAAGGTGAGACTGCCTGTTTAGCTTCGAATAACATTTTGGAGGGAACGATCATGCCCTTCTTGCTCCAGGGAATGATTGCTACTTCTGAATTCAGTTGAAGAGATGATTTCATAGCTACTTTGGCGTATCCTACGACACGGCAACTATAATATAGTTCTTAAAAGAATATTTACTGTTCAAGCATTGTTAGTACCAGAAAGTTGGGTGACTGCCGGATTCGGAGCATCGGGATGTTTTAAGCAATTTCGAAGGAATTTGCTGGTAATCTGATTGCGGCTTTGAGGAATACTTATTCTTCCTAAATAGGTACGGTTTGGAAAATGTGGCTGTCGGTTCAATTTCCAGTGACACGCTGGAAGTGACTACCAAGCCCTGGTTGCTCCAAGGGTGATTGATACGTCCGTACTCAGTTCGGGAGACCATTTCATTTGAACTTTAGGCTTATCCTGAGGCGTGGTGCCTGTAACGTAGTGGTCGAAAGGATAGTTACTGTATAACCATAGCCAGTACTAAAACGTCAAGTGCTACCGGATTCGGAGCTTCCTGGTGGTTAAGTTTGAGCCAATTTCGAAGAAGTTTGCTGGTAATCTGATCGCAGCTTTGAGGGTGACTTATTTTTCCTAAATCTCGATACAAACGTTGGGAAAGTATGGCTGTCTGTTCAATTCCCAGTAACACGTTGGAGATAACGACCTAGTCCCGGCAGTTCCAAAGATGCTTGATACGTCTGGACTCAGTTAGGGGGATCATTTACTTAGGACTTTTGGGTGTCCTATCCCCAAGATATGCGGCGGCTATAACCTAGTTCTCAAAAATATAGTTATTGTTCAAGCATTGTTAGTAGGTATCAGAACGTCCGGTGACCGCCGGATTCGGAGCTGGACACTGATTAAGTTTTAGCCAAGTCCGACGAAGTTGCTGGTAATCCGATTGCAGTGTTTGTGGTGACCTATTTGGATTCAAAATAACAACCCTGACACAAACGTTGGGTAGACTCGGTTATCTGTTGAACTTTCAGTAACACGTTGGAGGTCACGACCATGTCCCGGTTGTTTCATGATGACTGATACGCACGCAGGCAGCAAAATCATTTTGTTAGGACTTTAAGGTGGCCTTGTTTGGGACATGCCGACTGTAATGTAACCAGCAAAAGGAGGTAGTTACAGCCCGAACAAAGTTCCTGTGCGTTGCCAAGTTCTAGTCAATTCCAAAGAAGTTTGCTGGTAATTTGATTGCGGGTTTAGAGATAATTTTTTTTTTGAAAATAACGGCCTTGATATAAACGTTGGATAGCTTCAGCTGCCCGATCAACTTTTAGTAGCATCTTGGAGGTGACAACCATATCCCGGTAGACTGATTTGGAGCTTCATAGGGTCTAAATTTTAGTTTATTCTGAAGGAATGTGCTAGGTAATCTGACTGTCACTTAAAGGGTGACTTATTTGATCTAGATAACAACCTCGATACAATGATTGGCAAGGTTAAGCTGCCCGTTCAACTTCCAGTAAGGCGTTGTAGATCATGTGCCGGCTGTCGCAGGGATGGTTGCTACTTCTGGACTCAGTTAGGGAGATTATTGCAATGGGACTTTAGGATCTTGCCCTCAGATATGGCGACCGTAATGCGTTTGCCAGAAAGTTACTTAATGTTCAAGCTTAGCTAGTCCCAAAATGCCAGGAGATGGCTTGACTCAAAACCCGAGCTTGGCGTTGGATTATCTCAACGCCGACTGATGTTAACACATAACCCTAGAGCTGAATGTGCTAACTCGGTCGGATAACTTCAGGAAGACCAACGTTCCAACCACCAAGAAGTGGTAAACTAGTGTTACCTAAAACCAAAAATTCAGAGTACTACCCCCAAGTTGAAGGAACCCAATAGGACCACCTCAAGAAAAGAAAACAATAAAAATAAAATAAAAACAAAACTGTCGGACCGCGATTAAAAAACCGCGAAAATACTAACGGCGGCGCTAAACTAAAGGCACTAATTGAAATAACCGTTTAGCCGTTACGAAAACGAGCGAGCGTCGAGTTGAAAAACGTCGCGACGCGGATATATCGCCAGAGGGCGCTTCGCCGAGAACGATCTAATGTGACGTAATTACGGCCGGAGCGTAATTACGTCGTACGTACGCGGATGTGGAGAGCCGGCGGCCGTAGGGCGTTCGCGAAGTTTTACGCCAGAAGTGGACGAGCTCTTTTCTCGCGCGTTATTTATTTAAAAGTTCTCATCTGTCTTAGAACGGAAGGCTTTCGCGGTTGCGGTCGGCGGTTAGTGGAGGTATGGGAATCGAATCGCGTGAAATTAGGGAAAAAATGACGTTTCGAACGTTTTGCCTTTACCTCGACGTTTCGGTACCTTTACTGCCAACGTCCTCAGGATTACCGAAAATATTTCGGAAGCGAAAAGCGGATGTTGTACCATCGACACCGACCGCGCAAGCCTGGAAAGGAACACCAAATTTCGATCGATTTCCCAAAAGAAACCTTCCTTGTCGACCACCAATACAAGTTCACGTACGCTCGTAGGTAAAGTTTCCACATTTACGTAACAGAGTACGTAACATCCATTCGTGCTAAAGACGCGGGAAGTTCCCGGAAAGCCCCGCTTAGGAACGTGATTAATAACTACCGCTCCGTGTTTATTTACTTTAATTCTTCCAGCAGCCGTTTATTTTAAGAGCGCTTAGGTAAGCGTCCCTCCCGGATTTGGGGCGAGAGGGGGAGGGGGAGCCGTCCAAGTACACGAATTGGGTCAGCGCGGGGACGATACTGCCGATATCGGTTTAAATAAGGCGGGTGTTGGAAGCATTGTTGGATCCGTAATGGGACGTAAAATTTTGAAATTGGTGCCATCAGTTTGTAGTGTAAACATCTGCTGTTCATCTTTGAACGGGCAAAGAATAAACAAAGTTCCAGATTACCATTGATTTCCATACCCCATTCTATGAATATCTACGAGTTAAAGCCATCATTTCATTGGGTTCGTTGGGACATGGTCTTGATCCTCAAACACCGGGGAAGGAAGAAGTTGTTTCTGGAGGAGTACAGCCCCATAAGAAAAACAGAAAGTGAGTGTAGTGGTCGAATATGCTAACCATAGGAGTTGAAAAGAGGACGACGATAGCGCCATGAAGTAGCCCAAAGGAATAGAAATAAAACTGGGAAAGTAATGATGTGGCCATGGTCCTCAAAAAACAGAAGGAAATGTTATTTCCTGTGTATCATCGCTCCCCATGAGAAGCACAGAAGATATGCACTCTGATCGCATGTGCTAGCCATAGGAGATGAAAAGAGGACGGCGATAGCAACATGAAGTAGCCCAAAAGAATAGGAATAAAACTGGAAAAGTCATGATTCTCAAATAACAGAAGGACCAGCTGCTTCCAGAACACTACCGTCCTCCACGAGAAAAATAAAAGGTGAGCACCGTGGTCGCCTGTGCTAATCATGGGAATTGAAAAGAGGACGGCGATAGCACCATCACGTAGCCTAAGGAAAACGGAATGAAGTTGGCAAGGTAATGATTTGGTCGTGATTCTCAAACAGCAGAAGGAAAAGTTATTTCCGGAGCACCACCGCTCTCGATGAGAATCATACGAGATAGGCACTATGGTCGCATGTTCTAGCCATAGGAGTTGGATAAAATGGCGGTCGTAGCACCTTGTGTAGTAGTTGAAGGAAATAGAAATGAAGTTGGTAATGTAATGATTCGGCCATGGTCCTCAAAGAAGAGAAGGTAATGTAATTTCCGGTGTATCACCGTTCTCCATCGGAAACATAGAAGATAAGCATTTTGATCGCATGTGCTAGGCATAGGAGGTGAAAAGGGGACAGCGATGGCTTCATGCAGTAGCTCGATGAAATGGGAATGAAGTATGCAAAGTAATCCATGGTCCTCAAACAGCAGAAGGTAAAGTTATTTCGGGAACACCACGGTGAGAAGCACAGGAGGTAAGCACTATGGTCGCGTATGCTAACCATAGGAGTTGAAGTAGCTCGAGGAATTATGATTGAAGTTAGCAACGTAGTGATTTGGTCATGATCCTCAAACAACCGAAGGAAAAGTTATTTTAGAAGCACCACCGTCCTTGATGGCAAACACAGAAGGTAAGTACTGTGGTCGCATATGTTACCCATAGGACTTGAAAAGAAGGTGACGATAGCCCTATCAAGTAACCCAGGGAAATAGGAATAAAGCTGGGAAAGTAATGATTTGGTCATGATCCCCAAATAGTAGAAATATAAGTTATTGTCGGAGTACCATCGTCCTCGATGAGAATCACAGAAGATAAGTACTGTGGTCGTATGTGCTAACCATAGGATTAAAGTTGGTACGGTAATGATTTAGTCATCATCCTCAAACAACAGAAGGACAAGGTACATCCGGAGAACTACCGCCTTGTATAAGAAAAAACAGAAGGTTAGCACAATAGTCGTAAGTGCTAACCACAGCAATTGAAAAACGGACGGCGATAACTAACCATGTGGTAGGTCGTTGCGCAATTTTCTTTATGTAGGTAGATAAACAATAGTCCATGCGTTTATACGGATGATGATTGACGTGATTGTTTTACAGACAAAAACTACCCAATTACGAAGTTGAGGAATTGCTAAAACCGTGCAAAAACACCTTCGGTCATGGTCCGGGCTAGGAAATCCGACAACGTAGGTGGAATTTAAAGCAAAGTTTAAAAGACGAAAGATTCATATTTCTCGTAACGTAAACGTACCTTCATCGGTTGTCTCACCAGTTCCGAAACTTGCCGACGAGTCAATTTCATTCCTCAAAAATGTCGGCCGTCGAGAGGGCAATTCTAACCGAATTTCGTATTAACCGTACCTTTATTACGCGGGGTTCGTGTAACGTACGGATAGAATTAATGAAGTCTCTCTTTTGTGTAATTCCGATTTGAGGCACGCACGCACACACACGCTCGAAACGAGGGTCGGGCGATGATTTCGACAACTAACGAAGAGAGAGAAATGCGTACCGCACGGATCGCCGCAAGGGTACTACGTTAGTTCGCGGCGGATCCGTCGCCCCGACTCGCTCTCGGATGAAATATTTGATGTTTTAATGAGAAACCGTTGTCCGAGAGGTAGCGTCGAGAGTGTCGCTGAAATAATTCATCGAGGGAGATGGTAAATAACGCCATCCGATTCTACGCGAAGTTTAATGTGCAGAAACGAGTGGTTGAAATAAGGATAATCCTATAAGTTGGTTATTCCATGTTGATTATTGTTGCACATTTTTTATTTCTCCTGGGAGTAGCAATAAATCTTAAAGAAACTGGTGACTGTCTATAAAGAACTGTGCTAACTAACAGTATTTACTTCCTGGCTCTCAATATAGTTAGCACATCTCGTTATCGTTCTACCTGCTTAAAATCCATTCCTTCATCCGATTCTACAGAAAAGAAGGACTCACTTCTTCAGGAAGGTTAACACATCCAGTCAGCACTTCAGTTCTGTTCCAACTGTGTGACCTCCATCTCTTCAGGCGATTTTTATTTGCAAGAGTGACTTTCCACTTGGCACAATTGGATCAATCTATCGAAAGGAAACGCCTGATTTCTTGGGAGCGTTAGCGCATTGAGTTAGCACATAGTTACTGTATTTGTTTAACCCCGATTAACTTGATTTTAATTTTCAAGAATAATTTTTGGATAATTGGATCAACCTATCGAAAGAAAATATCTGGCTTTTTGGGATGGTTTACGCATCGGGTTAGCACATAATTACTATTGTATCTGTCTAACCCGGATTAACTCGATTTTAGTTTTCAAGAATAATTTTTCAGCTAGGATAATTGGATCAACCTTTCGATAGAAAAGATCTGGCTTTGTGGGAAGGTTAACACATCGATATTGCACATAGTTACTATTGTACCTGCCTAACCACTATTGCTTCACCCGACTTTGATTTACAAGAATGATTTTGCACTTAGAATACTTAGATCGATCTATGAAAAGGGAACACTTGATTTTTTAGGTCAATCTATTCAAAAGAAATACCTCCAGGAGTGTTAGCACATAGTTACCGTTGTACCTGTCTAACCTCCATATCTTCGTTCGATTTTTATTTGCCAAGTTGACTTTTCACTTAGAATATTTGAATCAATGCATCGAAAGGAAATGCCTGTTTTGTCAGAAGGGTTAGCACCACGAGTTAGCACATTTTTACTGCTGTACATGCCTACCCTTCATTCCTACACTTGATTTCTCTTGGCAAATATGGCTTTGCCTTTTCAAAACTTGGACCGATTTATCGAGAGGAATCTCTTTAGGTGGGTTAACACATCGCCTTAGCACTTAGTAACTGCTATATCTGCCTAAACTCCGTTTCTTCACTCGATTATATTTGCAAGGATGGTTGGTTCAATCTATGAAAAGGAACTACTTGATTTTCGAAAGAAGGTTAACACATAGAGTTAGCACATGTACTGCTCCATAGCTGTTCAAACTCAATTTATTTTCTCGATTTTTATTTGCAATGATTATCTATGTAGGATACTTCGATAAATTTATTGATAGGAAATACCTGATTTCTCATGAACGTAAACACATAGGGTTAACACTTAATTATCGCGGTAGGTGTTTACCGTCTATTTCTTCACGCGATTTTTACTTCAAAAGTTGATTTTTCACTTACAATACTTTGATGCATCTATCAAAAGGAGATACTTTTTTTTAAAGGAAGATTGAAACACCGAGTTAGCACTGTTGTACCTGTTTAACTTCTATTCCATCACTCAATTTTTATTTGCAACGATGTCGTCCCACCTGGAATAATTGGATCAATCTATCAAAAGCTAATACTCGATGCTTGAGGAAGGTTAACACATAGAGTTAACACGAAGTTACTGTTATATCTGTCGAACTTTATTCCCTTAATTTTTATTTTGAAGGTTGACTTTTGAATTAGGATTTTTCAGGAAGGTCAACGCATGGAGTTAGCATCTAGTACAGCTGCAACTATGTGCTAATTCGATGTTTACTATCTATTTCCTCACTCAATTTTTGTTTGCAAAGCTAATCTTGTTATCTATCAAAAGAAGATACTTGACTTTGTAGAAAGGTTAACACATAATGTTAGCACATAGTTTCCATTGTATCTATTTAATTTCCATTTCTTCGTACGGCATTTATATGCAAGGATGATTTTCCAGTAAGAATACTTGAGTCAGTATATCAGGAGGAAATACTCGATTTTCAAGGAAGATTAACACATCGATTTAGCACATAGTTACTGTTGTACCTGTTTAATGTCTATTCCATCACTCAATTTTTATTTGTTAAGATAGCGTCCCCACCTAGAGTAATTGGATCAATCTATCGAAAGTTAATATTTGATTCTTGAGGAAGGTTAACACATAGAGTTAACACAAAGTTACTGTTACATCTCTCTAACTTCCCTTTATTCCCTTAATTTTTATTTTGAAAGATTACTATTCAACTACCATTTCTGAAGAAGGTTAACACATCGAGTTAGCACCTAGTACAGTTGTAACTATGTGCTCACGCGATGTTTACCGGCTATTTCTTCACTCAATTTTTGTTTGCAAAGCTGATTTTTTACCTAGAATACTTAAATTCATCTATCAAGAGAAGGCACTTGACTCTTTAGGGAGATTAACACATCATGTTAGCACATAGTTTCTGTTGTATCTGTCTAATTTCCATTTCTTCATACGAGGTTTATGTGCAAGGATGATTTTCCACTTAGAATACTTTAGTAAGTATATCAAAAGGAAATACTCGATTTTTAAGGAAGATTAACACATCGAATAAGCACATAGTTACTGCTTCAATCGATTTTTCTTAGCTAGGATGATTTTCCTCCTAGAATGTTTGAATCGAACTATCATTCCCCGAATTATTTACTAGAATTTTATTCCCTATGTTGATTTTCTACTTGCTACCCTGCTTTCTATTGTCGAGGTGGATGGTCTCATACAGGTCTTATGACAGGCTTTGCTGTGTTGCATCTTAAGATATTGGAAGATAACGTCAACTTATTTATTCTGATGGGTTTTTGTTTGTGTGATTTTGTAAGTACTTCTTAGTACATCTGTACCGTGTTATTTTGGTTAGTTTTCTTTTTGCTTGTTTCTCACTTTGGAGGTACCTTCCCCACTCTGATGGGATTAAGACATCGAGTGACTGTGTTACATTGCCCGAGTCGATGAAGTTTTCTAGATGATTTCGGACGTAACTTAAGCTTATCGCGTATCTTATTCATTCTTCAGAGATTTTCGTTTTGTTTCATCCAAGTTTGGTTCCTCACCATCAGGTTCATGATCGATGGCCTACTTTGAAAGCGCTATTGTGTGTATTTTCACCTCCGCTACAGCTGCTAAACCAACCCAGCTACGTAATTAACATCATTCAATCTTCAAAAGATTTCCTCCTCTATCGCGGCGGCACGTACGGCGCGAGCTTTCGCCGCTCGCGAAATTAGAGCTTTATGTCCTTCCTCCCTCCCACCCCCATCCCGTCTCTTTCATCCTGCAACATCCGCGGCAACCGTTGCAATAAACATATTGCAGAAACAGGCGCGCCAATCTAACTAAATCCGGGAGAGAGTTAGCGTTTCATCAACGGAAGACACCTCCTCGTCAACGGCGCCTCCGCTTAATACCACGCGCGTCATCAACAACGCGTTCGCCTATGATATTTTGACACGCAAATCCGCGACGAATATGAAATTTAGCGTCGTCTCCCTCTCATTCCCCATTCGCTCCGTCTGGCGAATTGATGTTTGGTATCGAACGGACCGAAACGTTCTGAACGGGAGAAAGTGGGGGGATGGGGACGGGGGCGGATTGTTTCGTTTAATTATTTTACGCTCGCGTTTCTTTCTACTCCTCGTCGTATCCCGGGGGTCGTAAACGGCGGGTCCGTCGCCCGCGGCGCCGTGGGGCGGGTCGAAATTTGGGCGTTCGAGGCGTACTTTATTGGAAAAGTGTCGTCGTTTTCTTTACGATGTCGTAAAACGCCGACGTTACGGGTTTTGATTATCAACAAAAGCGCAAAAGCGTGCTGAATGAGATGGGAGCGGCTAGGTTCTGCGGTGGATAAGAGTAGGAAGGGCGAGGTGTAAACAATAGAGCGGATTCGACAATGCTGGCCGTGACACGTGATGTAAGAAAACCTAATAATTGGCCATAACACACGCTTCAGCTTCTTAGTTAGAAACGTGACCGATACAGTTACAGTGCGGATAATCCACCTAATTGGTGATAACGATGGAGAACCAGGCCGTGCTAGCCCAATGGAAATGGGATAGGTTAAAGGTCGAGAATTTAGTAACAAGGCGCCACTCTCCAATTATATAACTGGATCACCTCTAAGTACGAGGTTATCCGAACCGTCTATGTTCTCGATCTTTACCCTGTCGTGAAGCGACCAGCAAAAGTACTCGAAAACTATTTAAAAATAACATAGACGAAATAAAAATAAAATTGAATTGCGAGATTTACGTTTAACAGCATTTTATTGTCACTTGAGGTGTAACTAATAAAATTAATTAAATTAGTTGGTTATCTGGTTTACACGCTCTCGTTTAGCTTTACAGCTTTAGCTGAACGTAATTAAAAACAAGCAAATATTCAAGTGACAAGTACTTGTAATTCCTCCCTTAAACTAGTATAAGAATTAAATATAGTACTAAATAGCCAACGCAACGAAAAACCCTTTGTACTCGCACACAAATCCCCAATTTCCTAACTATAAACTAATTACAAGATTCTAGGGACTTTTTTCATATCTTAACGCGTAAAAAATACAAAATCAAATAAAAGTGGGACTTTGCGGAACGCTATATTCTTTTGTCGACGTCCGTACGGCGTGGTATTCGGTATCGGGACGGAAGTTGTCCAACATGGCGGGTTTTCTCGCCCTTGATAATAATAATAATAATGGTCTTTATTCGTTCAACAGCATTCAAGCCGTTTACAAGACAATAAAAAGAAAATTACGATTGAAATATATGCGCAAAATATAGATAAATGCAGTGAAAGACAAACTAGAATAGGTATTAATCTAACAAAACGAAATTAGCGAAGAAATAGAAATACATCTTATACAACGTCGATGTAAAAACGTCGGGAAACTAGCAACCTGAAGACTAGTGGACTTCTAGCTCTTACGATAGTATCAGATGCTTTCGAAAATAAATCTTAGGATATACTTAGGGCATCTTAACCTACACTGACTCACACCAGTTTACAAGCGTGCACTAGTTATACCAGCCTATACCAATTCCGTCCAATCGAGGGAAAAGCAACGTTAATAATTAGTTTGAACGGCAAAACTTGAGGAAGCGAAACTTCTAAATTCACTCAACGATACTATACACCTCCTAGCGTAGAATTTCCGTGTATATCCTCGAAAAAACGACACTTAAAATCTACGGCAAAAGTAGGAGCGAGAGACCAAAAGTAATGAAACTGTAACAATCTTTAGAACAGAACTCGACTATTATAGGTCGTGAGGTATCCTCCTTGGACCACAGACGATGACAGGAGTTAATCATATTTTCATTTACGCGGACATTTAGTATGTTTTTAAAAAATGTTAATCACCTTATTCGTAACGTTCTCACTTGCCTTTGACATACCAAAGATCTTTAAACTATTACTATCACATCACTTTTCGAGATTTAAAGGGGCGAAAAGTCGCCCAATATCCGGAAATCAAAATCGTGCAAAGAAGGGGTCGCATATTGATAGTATAATTTCTATGATCCCAAGAAGATTCCGACTGTTGACACTGTGTCAACAGTGTCTTGGTGTTCGTCTTGAGCATTAGTCGGATTCGCTAGTGATACTGAATTCCCCAATTTTCTACTGAGGATGGCAACTTAGTTGCCGAAAATACGTATCTGGATTTTTCAGAAAGGTATGGTAAGTGTAATTTTATTTATTTTATATATTATTTTAGCCACACTCTCCTTATTCTTGTATGAAAAATAGACGATGAAAAGGAAAGATATTAAATCTGATTATGAATGAAAGTGGTGAAGATTGATTGAACTAAGGTTGCTGTACAAGTGAAAAGTCGGAGAAGGTCTAGTACAGTTGACACATATGCTAAAAATAACAAAATCATGATCAGAGAAGCTGCAATTAAATACACTTTTATCACCAATCAGATAACTAGAGTAGCAGTATTCAGCGTAGTTGGTTTATCCATTAACCGCTTAAGACCCAGTGAATCGAAGAAATCAAGCAAGTAAGTTGTTCGGTAGCCATCGGTAGTTATCAGTAGTCATCGGTAGTCATCGGCCGTCAACTATGTCCCCACGAAGCAAAATTCTATCATATTCAAACAAGATGGCTGTAATAGTGATAGTTGGTGGTGATAGTGTTCTGTACACATTCCAAAACGAATTTATAAATCAGTATTGATGGTTTGCAATATTGATAGTATAATTTCTATGATCCCAAGGAAATTCCGGGATGTCAGGGGAGCGGGGACGAAGCAAATCAACGCAAAATTACGACGATTTCGACGGACACGGTCCCTTCCTCGACAATTAATCCGAACGTCATTATTCAATTCGACGGTGAGTCCTCCCCCCCTCCCCACCTCCCCCGCTGTTTCGACTATCCACGATTCGTCACTCGTCACTCCAGGTTTATCGGAAATCAATAGCGACATTCGAAGCGACGATTTATCAGCATCACACACAGATAGCTCGCCCTCCACCGAAAAAGGGGAAAAACGAAAAAAGACCCCGAACAGAAAAAAAAAACGATCGCAAAACAAAAACGCCGCAACGTTCGCCTCGCCTCGCCTCGCCCCGTCCTACCCCGCCTCGTCCCGCTTCGTCTATCCGGATGCAAAATGCACCGGCGGCGTCGCGACGTAGAAATATGACGATCGGGCAGGTTCGCAGGTGACGCAGATGTTTGGCGAATCGTCTTTAATAGGGGGCAGGTGTCGTAGCCGGAAGGGACCATTAGGGAGCGATCGGCTGTCGCACAGGCGACAGCTCTTTCGTGACGTGACGGATATTTTTCCCCATTTGCGTTTATCGGGAGAAAAAGATAGATAAAGAAGGAGAGGGCGGCGGAGGGAGGGAAATGTTTGCGAGGGATTCGCGGTTCGAAATTATCCGCCAAGACGAAGACGACGAATGCAACGAAGCTTTCGGCGAATTTAACGGTCCCTGAGGGTGGCACTGCACGAGCCGCCAGTATACAACCGAGTTGCGAAGGGAAATTAAATTAAGTCTGGTCTCTAGACGTTTAGCCCAGGTTTAACCGGGCGAGGGACCTCGGGTAGCATGTGTTACATCACGGAGACATCGATGAACGCGAAAGTTAGGTTAGGATGGGGACTGGTATCGCAGGCACCTATGGGGTCTTTTCGAAACTTCGTGTATAAAAACGGCGTCGGAAATTCCGAGTAGGTAAGTCATCAAACGGCTAACATTTCGAGACTTTCGCCGATTCTAACCTAGAAAACTCTCCGAATTTCGTTTCAAAGTCAGTTTGGAGATTTCACATCAGTACCGACCGATCCGACCCTTTTCAACTTCGAACTACTCGCCCCCATTCCCCCACCTACCTAGCACGCATCATCCGCAAAATTTCCGAAGACGCGAACCCCAGTCAGGTTCCTGGCGAAACTTCTTCCTTCACCCACGTCGAGAACTAAACCCTCAAACCGAATTACTAACTTTTCCATCCTCCTTCCCCCACACATCCACGTCGATTCGTATCCGTTGGCCGAGGGACGAAGGGCGAATTCGTCCGGATGCGTCGAAACGTGTCGAGACCTCGAGGAGGTGAAAGTTGACGACGGTGGCGGCGCGACGTGCGTGAATCGGGGACGAGCGAGTTAAAAGTCTGAATTGAGAGCCCCCCTCCCGATCATCGAGGATCGACCTGAATACGAAAGTAAGGCGAAAAGCGAGGAAAATTCGGGAAGAAGATCGGCGGACGGGGAAATAGGGAACTGGGGGCCAGATAAGGATGAAGCAATAAACGTCGAGGATTATATTTTCGGAAAGGGAAGAGTTGAATGTGGGGCGCGATTTACTCGGATTTACCAGAAGAGGGAGGAAACTCGAAAACAAGCAAAAGTCGTAGATACGGATGTAGTCGATAGTGATCGATCTTTAGGTTAGAATCTAGTTGGTGATCGGTCTTAACTTGATTCATACTAAGGGAAAAGTGTGAGAGATGTGGTCTTGTAAGAGCCACGTCACCAATGGATTTATGCAACCAAGCTTGCACTGTGAACTAGACCGATACATGTTCTCATGGACAATCCAGCAAAACTGATGTATTAATGAAAGCGGGGATCAGGAAGATGATTTACAGCCAATAAACTAAAACTTAATGAAGATAAGATGCAACATTTGGATTTTAATATGGATAAAGAGGAAATTATCAATCAGATGAGAGTCTTGGGTATACACATCGATAGCAGGTTGAGTTGAGATACACATCTGGACGAGATGGCGCAAAAATTGCCTTCGGCAGTGTATAGTATTGGACGAGTAAGAAGTGTTTCAACTCATCATGCTGCAAGGTTGACCTATTTTGCGAACTTCGATACTGTGGCTATCTACGGCTTACAGATTTGGGGAATAGCTTCAGGAGCTGAACGTATTTTCCATCTCCAAAAAAAACAGCAATAAGGGCCCTCTGTAATTTAAAAAGGGATGAATCATCAAGCAAACATTTCGGAACGTTTCCATCTACATATACAGGGTGTAACTGTGAAAATGGTAAGAAATGTTATCCAAAGCTAGATAATCAAAATATATTCAATACTTGCTTAGTAAACATAGGGCCCCATACGTACCGTTCGCAATTTATAATTACAATTTTGAGTTTGGCCCTGTTATGCAATTGAATCGGTGAGTATTACAAGGAACTAACTCTACCATATTGATATTTTAAGAGTTACATGTATTGCGACCTCTGGTGGGAAAGAACAATCACCACAATAAGTTTTCTGTGAGTACCAAGGGTTAAGTAGTGTGGGAGTTAAACACTTGGATCATAGTTCCTAAAGCCGGATGGTACGTACTTAAGGTACCTCTAAAACCGATGGAAACCAATGGGAAGTAAAAGTCGAGTCTTTGAGACTCACAAATTGTAATTATATCTTCGTCTTCTTTATCTTCTCCAACTTCTTTGTTTTCTTCGGCTTTTTCGGCTTTTTCGTCTTCTTCGTCTTCTTCGTCTTCTTCGTCTTCTTCGTCTTCTTCCTCTTTGTCGTCTTCCTGGTTTTCTTAGTCTTGTTCGTCTTTGTCACCTTTTCAGTCTTGTTTGTCTTCTTCGTCTTCTTCGTCTTCTTTATCTTCTCCAACTTCTTTGTTTTCTTCGGCTTTTTCGGCTTTTTCGTCTTCTTCGTCTTCTTCGTCTTCTTCGTCTTCTTCGTCTTCTTCCTCTTTGTCGTCTTCCTGGTCTTCTTAGTCTTGTTCGTCTTTGTCACCTTTCAGTCTTGTTTGTCTTCTTCGTCTTCTTCGTCTTCTTCGTCTTCTTCGTCTTCTTCGTCTTCTTCGTCTTCTTCGCCTTCTTCGTCTTTGTCGTCTTCCTCGTCATCTTAGTATTTTTCGTCTATGTCGCCTTCTTAGTCTTCTTCGCCTTTTTCGTTCCTTCCTTTGTCCCTTTGTCGGCTCCATCAGTTAACTCTTGCCTTTTACCTCTTAAGACCCTTCTTAATGGTGTGTGTGGAACGGCTAGAACTGTTTTGAGAAGTTAGTCTTCAACCCGAAGTGCTCAGCTGTAGGTAACCACGAGTTTTGCAGTTGAGAATCAATATGACATACGTAGGTCATAACAGTTTTCTTGTTTTGCCCCGCAAAGCGATTGACATTCCTGTGCTTTGTCACATTGTCCACCTCATCAATTGATGCTTGCCTTTCAAGATCCTTCTTAATGGCTTGTGTCAAGTGGAAAAGCTGGAACCAGTTTGAGCCCGAACTGCTCAGCTTGGTGAAACCCCAATCTTGCAGTTCGTCTGTTAGCAGGATCAATATGATATTTTGAAGAATTTTCCTCCA
The DNA here is from genome assembly GCA_038088585.1 of Chrysina gloriosa. Taxonomy (NCBI): domain Eukaryota; kingdom Metazoa; phylum Arthropoda; class Insecta; order Coleoptera; family Scarabaeidae; genus Chrysina; species Chrysina gloriosa. Next base: position 38,171,209 of record CM076093.1, on the reverse strand, counting down.
TCAGTCTAGGCGAAGGCAAAATGTTTTTTCGGTTTCTGATCGTAGAGATAACGCAGAAAAGTCTGCGAAGTCGGGGTTCAAAAATCTGCTGCCGCACTTTGCGAAAACTGCAATTTTCTCCAATGGATGTATACGTCGTAAAGTACGGACTCTCTCTTAGCATGACATAAGAGAACTGCAAAAATTTACGACGTTTTTACTTCTGTTTTTCTTAGGTAACATAAAACATGAATATTTTCCGAAACGCCAATCGCATTCTGTTATCCCTTTTTTTCCCTAACGGAATCCCCAAGTCGAGCCTTTAGAATAATTTTATTCCCCCATCGTGAAATCTTAAAATCCCCGGACAGATACGAATTTGTTTCGACTCGATATTCAGATTTTTTGCCGCCGTCCTCCGATTCCTTCAACCCGGTCCGTCTCTTTTTGCCCCATTTCCGCGTAGTCGTCGTTTCGCCCTTTTTCTCTCATCCTTCTTTTATTTATCGCCCACACGTACTGGCGACCGCAACGACGGGGGTAGCGGAAAAAGAAGAAACAACGATCCCCTCCGCCTTCGACCGTTGCGCCGCCGTTGCCTCTTTTTCAAAAGCCCGCTCGAATGGGTGATGTATTCAAATTTTATTCACGATGTCAATATTTTGTGTGCTCATATTCCGTTAGAGTTCTTTTCAATCGAGGAAACAGGATATGTGACCGCGCGCGGCGCGCGAAGAAAATATTAAAATTCGAATCGGGTAGGGGTCGGATCGTCGTCGGCGCGCCGCGAAATATTGAAATGTAGTAAACGCTTTTCGACGACGACGTAGGTCGGTCGTTTCGAACAATTCGAACGCTCGTAAGTGTTTTGTCGTCTTTTGTGCGTTTCGTTCCGATTTTCCGCTTGTTTACGAGAAAGGGGTAGGATCGGGGACGAAGTTACCCTTTCATTTTCGCCGAGGAAATTGCGTTGTTAGGTCGGGAACGTTGCACGGAGCGTTTCGGAGCTTACGCTATCATCCTCTTCGGGATCACGAGCGAGAATTTCCGTGAGGTTTAGAATGATATTGAAGTGTGAAGTTAGCCATAGTAATAATAATAATAATAATAATAATAATAATAATAATAATAATAATAATAATAATAACAATAGCTTTTATTTCCAAGTATATTGTAGTATAGTAATACTCGAATGGTTAATTACCATAAGAAAATTCGTTTTCGACACCACGCCCACCACCTTTTCAGCATTTCATTACCCTACGGGTGTTAGCTTCTTATTTTAACTCCAGCCAGAGACGTTTAATGGAAGAAACAAATGTAACCAGAAATAAAATTATTAATTATTATAAAAAGCATCGATTAAAAGATAGGAAGCATTGTAAACATTCAGGCACATACATACAACACGTTTACATTATAAGAATTCATAAAAATTACTGCATATACCCAAGGATACATCGACATTCAATACAGGTTTCTATAACAACGCATACTGCCTGGATGAACTGCAGCAAAAATTTTTAATTTTATTAACTTATTTGTGTTTACGGGTAGAGGCAAGTGTATTTCAATATCATCGTGGAAGCTAACTTTTAACGTAATAAATTGCTTTGCTGTGGTTTTCATCCTATAACTGCGTTTTGAGGTTGAAATCGAAAGAAAAATTCGATAGATGGAATTTATGGCTAACTTCACACCGGTTGAAATCGAACGTAAATCTCAACGTTTCGCCGGTTATAGCGTCAAATTCTTCAGGAATTAAGACTCAAAATTTAAGGCACCGACACATGACTACACGTCATTCCCCTCAACGAATTACCTACCCATTTATCCCCCTCCCCCAAAGGCATAAGAGGATGTTACTACACTATGAAATTTTGTTACTTCCAACATTAGCAGCCCCCCAACAAATCCATACTAATCAACTCTTTTTTGTTCATAAGCGTTATACACACACGTCCACGCGATGAAAAAGTCGTCGAAAAACCCTCCGACGAAGAAGTTTACGCAAGTTTCGCGTGTCCCGTTACAATTACCGCGAGCCGTTAGGCACGTCGGCATTTTTCTCGACGCCGCCGCGACCTCGTTTCGAGTCGCCGATTCACGCACACGACGACGCAGATAACCGGATATTAAACGTTGTGTGTAGACATTTTCTGTCGTTCGTGTCGGCGAACTTCGCGTGCCGTCACGTAACACCGCGCGCGCGTTATTTAAAACGCACGACGATGATAGCGAATAATCAACACTCAATTCTGGCGCGACATTCTTCCGCCATGTTGTAATTAGATAAGGGCTCGCGATTTTTCCGAGGTAGGAGGGGGAATGAAGAAACTAAATAGCTTTTTGGGGAGAGACGGATTGTATTGTTCCGTTGTTTTGGGGAGGTAGCAGGGGAATCGCGTGATCGGGCAGTTGTTTTGGACCTTGCGCGGTTTGGAACCATCCTTCCTCTAGGGAGTTGGGGTAACAGGGGAGGTTGGAGTCAATGCCACTAACGAAAAATACTTTATAGGAGTTTCTAGGAAATGGTCTGTGCTTTCGGGCAAAGGCGACAAAGCTCGACAAAGCTCGACCAACCTCGGGCAAAGGCGACAAACCTCGACGATCGAGAAGATCATGAGGATAGTGCCACGACAGACAAATTTTCACTTTTTCCCCTAAATTTTCTTGGTCGATATATAATGTGTAAGTTAAGTTACGTAAAACACCAAGATTTTAAATGATGGTCCTGATCCTACACCGGTGACCGACATATGGCCAAGCTTTCCGGATTATCGCCGACGTGGCGTAAAACACAAAGAAAAAATATCGCCGCGCCAACACCGTCATCGCCGCCGCCGGCTCTAAGAAAGCATCATAACGTCGCTCGCGAACGTCAGAAATTAATTACCCTTGAACGGTATTGTTCCAGAAGTTGCCTCCTCGTCGTTCCGCCCGCCTCGCTTAATCTTCTTACTTATATCCGGAGGACTTATATCGTGTCGTCACGGCTGATAATTATTATGAATCGTGCGGTTGGCAGCGCCACGATGCTGTTTGGAGAAAGCAACGACGCGGGTTCCTCAGGGTCGATATCTAGTTCGCTCGACGCCTAAGATCGGTGCACCCGTACTCGATTCCTTTATCGTCGAGATGGGATTTTTGACGGTGTAGAAGTACTTGAATAGCCTAGCGGTAAGCATCGAAACTGTGAGGGATTCCCATCACCAAGAAATTTTTACGTATACGATCACCACCATAGGGACCAGTGAGTCTTTCCTGTGTTTGCACGAGGGTGTGGAATTCGAGATATCATTGAAATCCTTGAGGACCGAGGTACCTTCACGGTAACCGGGGAATACAAATCTCAAGTTCAAGCTGGAACAGAGCTAGTCACTATGGTTTCTAATCATCTTAGAGAATCCGATCTCCGTTCTAGATATTGATTTGGGTTTAACAAAGCTCTCTTTAAAGGAGAGATAAAGATATGGACAGGATCCATCACGACAAAACACTGGAATGACACCAGAGGGCCGGAACATTCCAGAAAGCTTCTGAGCTTCGACGCTAGGAGGGTGGACCTCGCTCTAAAACTGGACAAGAAAAGCCTAAAGACACTGGCGGGGGCACTCACAGGCCACTATACTTGCAACAAGCACCTATACCGAATTGGCTTATCCAATACGGACACTTGCAGATTCTGCAGTGAAAAAGAGGTGTCAATGGAACACTTGATTACTAATTGTGGGGCACTGGGCCACAGGAGATACAGAATACTACATGCATATACGCTGAGTGAAGAGGACCTATTAACACTCCCATTGAAGGAACGGATCCTGTTCCTGGGCGTATTAAATAAATAAAGACAAGGGGAAGCACAATAGATCAACGATGGTCGCAGTGCAAAGAGCCATTTTAGGCCAGATTCCACCTCATTACATTACATTACATTACATTACATTACATTACATTACATTACATTACATTACATTAGGTAGTGATTTAGTCAACATCAGTCTAGGCCCCTGCAGCGGGGTCTCTCCTACCTATCTTAATGTAAGATTACCGGCGAATCCCCCCCTCCCCTTCAGCAAATTACACCCCGATGTATTTTTAGCCAGACATTTCTCCCAGTGACAGTACCTATGATGTCAGCAGCCAAATCGCGTGCATTCCCCGGATCGGGATTTCGATCCGGTAAATTCGGCAGTCGAAGAAGTCGAGACATGCGGAAGCGGAAAGAGGGAAACCTCATTTCGCGGGACGAGGTCGAGTACGTCGAAACGGATGATTTATGCCTACCGCCCTGGAATGGATATATCATAGATGTTTAAGCGGATTATGTCTATTTATGGTTGCGGGGGAAATCGAGGGCAAGCCCGTTTCCGAGGGAATGTGAGGTAGATCATTTCCTTTCCGATTTTTTTATTTATTTTAAGAGCGAGGGTCGTCCTATCAGTGGGAAGTAACGTAGTCGAGGCAAAAAGTTTTACCAGGTATTGACCTCACTTACCGGTTATGGTGCACCTGGACAAGACGACGTGAAATAATCCGGATACGAAACGCTAAGTTCTCTGAGAATACCCGGTTTCTCCCTAACCCATCCGTTAGATACGTACGAAATAATCCCCTCCCCCGCCGCCGTAACAACAACCAATTCGAAAATCGATAGTACAAGTCGCGCCGCGCGTAAATTTCCGACGTTTCGGCCACGTTCCCGATTCATCTTGCGGAGGGCTGCGCCTGAACGGTAATAAATTCCGATTTTCGGAGTGCACGCGCCAACATGTGTCTTATTAAATTAACCGTCCCCAGAGAGTGGATGGTCGTCCGCGGACGGGGTGAAGGAGGGGGAACGGCGGATTTCCATACGTTTCCGTTGGGCCAGAAATGCGGTTTTAGACTGTTCCGAAATCCGCGAGGTCCAACCGCCCGACCCTCAGCTGTTGTTACCGGACGAGAGCAAAGGGATCCGAGGAGGAGGAGGAGGAGGAGGAGGAAGCGGGAATTTCTGGATTCTAGTCCCGTCCGGCGTATCCGCTGTTGTGTGTTGTTAATATCGCGGTGCGGAGGGCTAAGTGCGTGATAAATCCGAAGTGTCCGCCGCAAACGTTCGGCCGTTTCGATTCGGCCGGCTTGCTACGCTCGATGGAACGCGATGATTTGTGCCGGGAATCGTTGGACGTCAGTGCAATCTGAGGGCGATTATTTTCCGGGGGTTGTTTTTATGCTTTTTGCTGTCGCAGGTAGGATGGGTTAGAGTGGGAAAAGCCGAACGATTTAATTGAGATTTTGGACGCTATCTCTTTGGAATATGTTGTATAGGTGTAGAATTTATTTTTAGGTCCACCTTTTGGCACCCGATAATCCCCGTAGAGACCTGTTTTACCGACCGAGCTGTTGCATCTCCGGTCAAGTCTAAAATGGGAAGTCTTTCCGTTCCGTTCAGAAGTTATTAAAAAGAGATAAGAAAACACGTTACGTAAATGGCTTTGGCCGTCTTCGTACCGTTCGTCTGTTTGTATACTTTCCTCCAAAACTGCTACCTGGGGCTTATTAAAACCTTTGGGTCTTGCGGCGAACGTTGCTTCCGGCATATGCAATGAAATATTTCGGTTTCTTCTTTTAAATTCCCTTACGAAATTCTTTCCCGAATTTTATTCTCCTCGTTAAAGACATGGCCATATGCATTTTTTCGAGGAACTGAAAAGCTAAAGGTTGTACTTCTAGTCAAAACCAAGGAGCCTGGGTTCAAGGTGTTTTATATGATCGACCAATCATCCTTCGACTTCCGGAGGGAATGTAACCAGCCTAAACCTCTCTTTCCTTCCTTTTAGTTAAACGTGCTGGGTTAGTCAAAAAGATGTTACTACATATTTATATGGTAACATCTTTTTATAATAACACTATAGAATTTTCGAAATTTTCATTTGTTGTAAACCAAATACGCCCACCTGGCTTGGTTTGGAAGAAAGGAGGAAGCCAGCAGCTTTGGATGGAAGTGTCTATGTCACCGTCAGTAGTAAGGAAGGCATTTCAGAAATTGTTCAAGAAGAATCCCCAAGCCGCTCAACTATTCGTCGAATTCGTGAGAAATTTTGTGTGCACAGCGTCCATGACAAGTGACTGTAGAGGAAACAGTGGACCACTCAGAAGTGTTCAAACGAAAGATAACATCATATGCGTTCAAGAACTCAATAATCAGAATTTTGGAGTTTTGATGGGAACGGGGCCATCACCTTCGATGGTAGCCGGTCCAGTACCAACCGTTAAATGCTGAAGTATTACCATTCCCTTCCCTTTTGAGGGCGTAATTCTCGGCCCACTACGTCGGAAATCGATGTGCTCGATGAGGTCCATGTCCACCTAATCAATCAAAATTCCCGACTTATCCGAAGGGCACAACTTCTTTATGACTTTAGAATCTCCATCTAGTGAGACCTAGGTCTGCGGTCGGGGAGGATCAATGCCCTTCGATAATTCACTTGTGAGCTGTCTTACGCAGTTACGCTAGGACATGTTCTCGCTCCTATCTTTTGCGAAGAGCGAATGGGGCTGCTTCAGCCGTGCTGCCTAACTCCACCTCAAAAGTTAATAGCGAAATGATGATGGCATCAGCAAACTACCACCGCGCAGAAGATATCGATGTCATCTTGTGGGTACTAGGGATTGAATCAACTTTGTTGTGCGGCAAGCAAGACACCGTAAATTGGGGGACAAAGAGGTTCGTGGAAATCTAACCAGGGTCGACTCAGATGGACAAACCCCCACTACAGAAATAAGAGGACAAATTCGTTTCGTGGAAATTTAACCTGGGTTGACTGAGAGCGGCGGACAAGGACCCCCACTAGAGAGAGAGAGAGAGAGAGGAGGACTAAAACGTCTGTGGAAATCTAACCTAGTTCGACTCAAAATCACAGACTACCACCCGCCAATAAAGAGATAGGAGGACGAAAAGGTCCGTCAAAGTCTAATCAGGTTCGACCCAGAGCTACAGACTACCACCTCCACTAGAGAGATAGGAGGACAAAAACGTTCGTCAAAATCTAACCTAGTTCGACTCAAAACCAGAGACTACCACCCGCACTTGAGGGATAGGAGGACAAAAACGTCCGCCAAAATCTAATCAGGGGTGGACCCAGAGCGACAGAGCACCACTCCCACTAGAGAGATAGGAGGACAAAAACCTCCGTCAAAGTCTAATCAGGTTCGAACCAGAACCACAGACTATCACCTCCACTAGAGAGATAGGAGGACCAAAAAGGCCATCAAAATCTAATCTGGTTCGACTCAGAACCACAAACTAGCATCCCCACTAGAGCGATAGGAGGACAAAAACGTTCGTGTAAATCTAAGCCGGTTCAACTGAGAGCAACGGACCACCATCACCAGAGGGAAAGTCTAAAAGAAAAAGAACTTCAAAATTTCATCCATCACCCGCCCTACAAATTTTTAATATACCGCAAACATAACCCGCGTCAACTTTCAACGTCGTTTCGAACATCCATTCCTTCGTCTATTATTCAATCCGCCGGCCGGGGAGAAGGGGGGTTGAGTTTTTCGGCCTGGATTCATCCCCGGCTTCTCGCTTCCTTCCATATTTCATAAATATATAAAGAATTATTATTTGTCGGAGTTAACGTCGTTGAAGCGTACCCCATCCTCTCCCCTCCACCTCCTATCGCATGAATACTTGATAGAAAGGAGCGGAACCCTCTCTGCCTTACGGCCTCCGTCTCACCTGGGGAATATCGGTTTCGTCGAATTCCCTCCGCTCGAAATGTTGGAAAACATCCCCCTCTCCTCCCTCTGCCTTCATCAACCGTACCGTACCCCCTCCTCCTCTTTCATATTCGCCTAAATATCTCGTTCGCCGACTGGATCGTGTTTGGAAGTTGTTCTTGGCGTCGCGAGTTTTCCGTTTCTTGTTTTCGTAATTCCGGCGGCGCGACGCGAGAAGGCGCGGTGGTAAACGTCTAAGTTTAATCATTAATTATTATCAGGCGCGCCCGCGTTTCGATAGTGTCGCGCGTTAGTTTGACGTGTGTTCGCCGACGACGCCCCTTACTTAACATCGACTCGCGTTTCGCGTTGAATGGCTTGACGTGAATAAGATTCGTTCCGCGCCCGCCCTATTATACGCGAAGTTAGAGGAAGCGCCCGGAAGTTCGAAACGCCCGGGCGGAGAAAAAAAAACCGATTCTATTTTGGTAGAGGTGGAAGTTTTACAATAACGGACCGGGACTCGAAGGATTTGCGCTACACGATTAACGCGTCCGACCTAAGCCTTTAGATTACGCGGAGATGCATAAGCTTGTAGTTTTTCGGCCATTATCGGGATTATAAGCGAGCGCTACGTAGCGTACCTTCGTTCGCCCGACCCTTCCCCGCGCTCCGGCCATTTCCGGTCGGGCCGCCTCGCGCACTAATTAAAAAGCGAGCGAATAAATCGAGATATTTCGGGGCTTAATTATATGCGGAGGATTACTGGAGTCCTTGGTTTGAGCGTCCAGGGTCCAGGGAGCGAAAGGGGGTTAATGCGCCGATAATAAGGGTGAAATTTTAATGATGCCTTAATGTGGTTGGTGAAAAGGCGGAGTCGGGGGAAGTTTTAATATGTTTTTGGCGCCGGTTCTCGCGGTTTTCGCCTATTTATGGCATTCAGCGAAAATTTTGTAGATTAGTACCATAACTACGACGGGATTTCACATAGCCTAACGAAATGATAGGCAGCTATTTATTTCTACTAAGACGAATGTTAAACCCGATACGACCCAGGCAACGTAGTGGGTGACCTGGTAGGAACTCCTCATTCCTATTCTGGTTGCTCCGTATGCACCGGGTGTAAATTTCCATTCCCCCTCCCTTGTGCAGAAAATTGCAGCTTGCTCCCGCGCTGTTTGACAAGTGATAGAATACTTTAAGGCTCGATGGAGACGTACCAATATTTGCCCATGGTGTCCCGGATTGAGGAAACTCAATCTGCTGATGCTATATCTGCAGGACCAAGACCGGGTCCAGGTGGGTCAGGTAGCTCAAACCTGGATTGCCCGATTCACACACACTCTTGCGGAGGGTGTGTGACTGGTTGTTCCGAACAAACCAGGGGGCTCCCGTGAACGTGGGAGTCCATGGGTGACGATGGGTCGATTCGAGCCGGAGCAGGTAGCTCACCACTGGATTGGCTGAATCACTCACATCCTTTAGTGTAGATGTTACTAGGTCTGCCGCCTAGTTCCGGGGGTAGGGATTTTGACGTCAGCTTGTAACTGGTTGTTCCAAACAAACCAGGGAGCTTCTGTTAACGTGGGACGAGTCTTTCTCTTCAGCCACGATCTGTTTACGTGGGTCCTACTGGCGCCAGTGGACTAGGATTGGAGTCCATTGGTCAGTTTACTTACATTCTTCAGCGTAGATGTTGCCAGGTCTTCCGCCTAGTTCCGCTGGATAGGGATCATGAGGGCAGGGTGTAAGTGGTTCTTCCGGGAAAATCAGGGACTCCTGTGAATATGCCAAGAGTTTCATTTTTGAGAGTGGGTCATAGTGGCGGCAGTGGACTAGGATGGGGGTCCATGCGTGATGATAGGCCGAAGGTAGATCTTATAGATCAGCGTCTACTAGAAGAGCTTTAATTTGACGTGTAATAAGTCGTACTTCTGACCACTTCAATTTTCTTTGAAATCTCAACCACTTTGAAAATTCAGAAAAAAAGTAATATGTTCTAAATTAGACGAAATTCTGTATACAGATGTTTTCGAAGGTGTAGAATACGATTTCGACGTCAAAACTCGTGAAATTTACTTCGTTTGGGTGCTAGAACGTATCAGAGCGATTCGTTCAGAACCACTTTTCACTTTCTGATGGAATATTTGCTCAATGAGCCGTCCTTCGTACACGAAATTATTTTATCGCTAATCTGCACTAGAAGAGCTTTAATTTGATGTGTAATAAGTCGTACTTCTGAATATTTCGACTTTCTTCGAAATCTCAAGGGGTACCCCTTTGAAAATTCAGAAGAAAAGTAATATGTTCTAAATTAGACGAAATTCTGTATACAGATGTTTTCGAAGGTGTAGAATACGATTTCGACGTCAAAACTCGTGAAATTTACTTCGTTTGGGTGCTAGAACGTATCAGAGCGATTCGTTCAGAACCACTTTTCACTTTCTGATGGAATATTTGCTCAATGAGCCGTCCTTCGTACCCTAAATTATTTTATCGCTAATCTGCACTAGAAGAGCTTTAATTTGATGTGTAATAAGTCGTACTTCTGAATATTTCGACTTTCTTCGAAATCTCAAGGGGTACCCCTTTGAAAATTCAGAAAAAGTAATATGTTCTAAATTAGACGAAATTCTGTATACAGATGTTTTCGAAGGTGTAGAATACGATTTTGACGTCAAAACTCGTGAAATTTACTTCGTTTGGGTGCTAGAGCGTATCAAAGCGATTCGTTCAGAACCACTTTTCACTTTCTGATGGAATATTTGCTCAATGAGCCGTCCTTCGTACCCGAAATTATTTTATCGCTAATCTGCACTAGAAGAGCTTTAATTTGATGTGTAATAAGTCGCATTTCCGAGCATTTCGATTTTCTTCAAAATTTCAAGGGGTACCCCTTTGAAACTTCAGAAAAAAATTTATATGTTCTAAATTAAACACAATTCTGTGTACAGATGTTTTTGAGGGCGTAGAATACGAATTTGACGTCAAAACTCGTGAAATTTGCTTCGTTTGGGTGCTAGAGCGTATCAAAAACGAACATCTTCAATTCTATCACTGGGATAATATTACCCGGCCAACTGGAACTGGGATGGGTTGTAAGGTATCGCAAACTCTCTATACGCACGACCCATCGACCCCTTCACCTTCTCACCCTAATTATCGATCCCGATCTACCGAAATAGACCGACGGACGGCGTACGCATCTCACGCGTTCTCCGTCATCCGCGGCCACGGTCCATCTAACGCCCTCGATGAATTATCAAGTTCGGTCGAACGTTTTCTATTTTCGGACTTGGGAAAGGCTGACCGATCGACCCTCCCTTACCCAAGTAAAAGGGTTCCCCCGTAGTAGTTCTGCCGTTCCTACTAAATTATGAAAATTTACCGAAGGACCGTCCTTTCGGAACGTTGCCGGTGGTGGAGGAAGGTGTATCGATCCCCCAAACGTCGCGTACACCTATCTCTGTGTGTTTGTGTGTGGTACGTAGTACCTCGAGCGCTCGGCGTATATACGGAGATAGCGACGCGACGCGCTAGATATTGTCGAATGACGACGGCGCGGCGGGGCGCGGGCAAACCGGGGGAACCGGATCGTAAATATGTCGAGACGTCAGCTAATCACATTACGCAGACCGTTGGCTCACGTCGCGAGCCGCCTCTCTCGCCTATATCGCGCGAGTTATGATAGCGTTCCGGAAAAATGCGCATATACGGGCCATATGTTCGCGTTTACGGCCGGCAGGTCGCGACGCGCTCGTATATTATTTAGGGTTCGTGCGAGGATCGGTTCGTCACCTAGTTTTTCGACGGGATTTATTAATATGGATGGATGGACGGACGGGGCGAACGCGAGAATGGGATTGGTCGTCCGTGGAGAGCGTTCGGAAATGTTTTTTCAAGCGATTTTGTTTGGTCGCTTAAATATTTCGTTGCGTTCGTAATTAGAAACTTTCGTAAATAAGTGAGGTTGGAAGTTACTGTAAACCGACACAATGGGGGTGAAATCCAAAGTTCTGCTTCGCGACAGAAGAAACGTGAACGTTCGAATGCAAATAACGCGGGTCCTATCCCCACATCGATTTCAACATATACAAATGCGTATTTCAACAACTAAGTTGTCATCGTCAGTACGAACAATACAAGGGAAAAAGAGTTATCCGAAAAACTTCGATCGATATCTTTCTCAAAACTGATTTTCGTCGTCCCATAGCAGACACGGGAGGAATGAAAAAGGCGAGAGAAACGCGGAAAATAAGATAAGAATCGAAGGAAGACAAGGAAGAAGATAGGGCACAAAAGTAATAGAATGTAAAGAAGAAAAATGAACAACCGCAAAGAAACAAGGAAACGCCAAAAACGCGTGCGAGAAGAAGAAAATTACGGGAAAATAGAATTATGACGTGTAATTACAGTTAATGAATAAGTTAGAAAGAGACGCAAAGAAAAAGAAACAGACGAAAGGAAACGCGAAGAAGCATCTGTTAGAAACGGGGCGAAGAGACGGAATGAAGACTCAAAAGAAATAATAAATGAAAGAATCATGAAAAGGAGGAGAAATAAAGAAAAGGATGCAAGACGAGGAAAATAAAAAGGAATAAAAATTGAGACGAACAGAAATCAATTTGTTCCTCAAAGCTATCTTTCTTCATCTTATAGTCGACATTGGAGGAACAAGAAGATGAGAGGGAAAAGCGGAAAAATTCACAATCAGGTGAGAAACAAACAAAGATGAGGAAGAAGAAAGAGCAAGGAGTAAAACAATGTAAAGAAAATAAATGAATATCCTCAAAGGAAACACAGGAACGCCAAAAGCACGTGCGAGAGGAAGAAAAATCCTGAGGAAACGAGATGATGACGTGGAATCAATAACAGATTAACGAATAAGTTAGAAAGAAACGAGAAGCAAAGGAATTAGAAGGCACAAAAGAAACAGAAGAAAGGAAATGCGAAGAAGCATCTGTTAGAAACAGGGCGAGAAGACGGAGAAAGATCGCGAGGAAACCAGATGAAGACGAGGAATCAATAATAGATTAACGAAACGAGAAGAAATAGAATGAGAAGGCAGAAAAGCAACAGAAAGGGGCAACGTGAAGAAGCGTCTGTTAGAAACGGAGCGAAAAGGCGGGAGGAAGACGCAGAAAAAGTCACAAATGACGAAATCGTAAAAAGGAAGAGAAACAGAGGGAAGAATGCCAGAAGAAAAAGAAGGAAAAAGAATAAGAATCGGGATGAACAAAGCCCAATATCTTTCTCAAAGCTGTTTTACGTCATCTCATAGCAGACACGCGAGGATTAAGAAGAAAAGAGAGAAACGCCCAAAAGATGACAAATGACGAGAGAAACGAAGAAAGATGAGGAATAATAATAAAGAAGAAAAATTAACAGCCGCAATGGAATCAGGATAACGCCAGTAGCGCGTGTGAGAAGAAGAAAACTGCGAGGAATCAACTGGTCACGTGGAATCAATAACAGCTTAACGAATAAGTTCAAAGGCGACGAGAAGAAAAAGAACGAGAGCGTACAACAGAAACAACAACAACAAAATGGAGCGTGGAGAAGCATCTGTTATAAATGGGGCGAGCAGGCCGGAAGAAGACGCAGAAGAAATAATAAATGAAGGAATCGTGAAAAGGAGGAGAAAGAAAGGGAAGGAGGCAAGAAGAAGAAAAAGAAAACGAATAAGGATCAAGAAGAACAGTAATCAATATCTTTCTCAAAGCTTGTTTTCGTCGTCTCATAGCAGATACGGTAGGAATGAGCAGATGAGAGAGAAACGCCGAAAAAAGATGACAAATGAATGAGGAACGGAGAAAGATGAGGAAGAAGTAAGAACGCGGAAGAAATTCAATATCAAGAAGAAAAATGAGCAGCCGCAAAGGAAACAAGGTAACGCCAAAAGCACGTGTGAGAAGAAGAAAATCGCGAGGAAACGAGATGATTACGTGGAATCAATAACAGATTAACGAATAAGTTGGAAAGACGCAAGAAGGTAAAGAATAAGAAGGCACAAAAGAAACAGAAGAAATGGAACGCGAAGAAGTATCTGTTATAAACGGGGCGGGAGGAAAACGCAGAAGAAACAATAAATGAAACAATCCTGACAAAGAGGAGAAACAAAGGAAGAGACGCAAGAAGAAGGAAAACAAAATGAGAACCGGAAAGAAGCCAGGACAGAGGTGATGTGTACGATTAAGAAGCATCTCTTAGATCTCGGTAGATACTATGAGAAGAAGAAGAAGTAGAAGGTAAGTCGAACTAGCAACAGATATCGGAAAGGAAAGGAAATGAAAAATAAAGCCGTACAAAATAGGTGAGGGGTATAAAAGAAAGAAGGAGGAGATGAAGAAGGAGAGCGCTTAAAACAAAATAATGTTTCCAAACATGTTCAACTACGGAACCTGTAACGATGACTACATTTTTAATGTTCCTATTAGAGGCTGCAGGTAAGGTATCTAGTTGAATAAATTGGACTTGGGTGAGAAATTTGGACTTATTTGCAATGGCATCGATAGTATCTAAGTCCAAAAATTTTATAGAGAGGCCCATCTTGAGACTTTCCTATAAAATACTGGGTGCTGATTGTCGATTTGATAGAACTGCGTTTTGAATACGTTGCACTTAGCTAACAAATTTGGACTTATCCGCAACGATGTCGAATATGTCTAAATCCAAATACTTCTCAGAGATGCCCATATTTTGGGGCTTTCCTCTAAAAGATTGGGTGCCGATTGTTTGCTCGACAAAACTGCGTAGTAAATGCGTCGGACTTAGGTAAGAAATTTGGACTTACCCGCAACGATGTTGAATGTATCTAAGTCCAAACATTTTATAGAGATGGCTTTTCTCTAAACGATTGGGTGTTGATTGTCTATTTGCTCAACATTTGTATTGAATACGTTTAACTTACAAGTTAGTTAAGAAATTTGGACTTATTGAGACAATATTCCCAAAACATGTTTGATTTCCGGGACCTGTAGAAATCACATCGTTTTCAATCTTCTTATTGAAGCTAGCATGTTAATTATGTAGTTGAATAAATTGGACTTAGATGACGAATTTGGACTTATTAGCAAAGATGTCGAATGTATCTAACAAGTCCTAAAATTTCATTGAGATGGTAATATTTTCTCTAAATAATTGCGTGTCGATTGTCTACTTGATAAAGTTGCGTATTGGAGGTGCCGGACTTGGGCAAGAAATTTGGACTTATTGACACAATATTTCCAAACGCGTTTAACTTCGAAACCGACAAGGATGGCCATGTTTCAAATGATCTTGGTAAAGGCCGCATGTCAGTTATCGAATCTAATAAATTGGACTTAGATGAGGAAATTAGACTTATGCCCAATGTATCTAAATCCAAAAATTTCATAGAGATGGCCGTATTGTAGACTTTGCTTTATAAAAGACTGGGTGTTGACTGTCTACTTCATCAAATTGTGTATTGAATACGTCGGACTTCGGTAAGAAATTTGGACTTATTGAGGCAATGCTTCGAAACATGTTTAACTTTAATGACCAGATTTTCAATGTTCCTGTTAAAGGTTGAATGTTAGTTATCGACTTGAATAAATCGGACTTACGTGAAAAATTTGGACTTATGTCACAAACAGCCTTTTAGCAATTATAGGCGGAAATAATGGAGCACAGTCTCTACCGCCATATATATTTCGCTCTTAACGTAAGAACTTTGCTCTGTGGTGCTTTTCGCTTTCGACATACCGAAGCGCAATTTTTTCTTTCTTCTTTTCCTGCGGGAAACCTTAAATTCGATAATTTACGCGAGCCGTCAATGACGTTATTTAAACGCCCGCTCGATTTAGAAAGCCGGTCGGACGCAATCCAAACAGGAAAGCGAAGTTACGAATCCTTCGAATTACGTCGCGGTGGCGCAGGACGCATAAATAAAGCGGAAAAGGAAGCGATTATTTTTCTAACGCGTTCAAAGTAATCGCCGGCAACTGTTTCTCTTTTTCTTATTTAATCTCTTGCGATCGTCGAAAGCTATCCCGTCAGATTTATGTGAATTATCGTTTCCTCCGATTTATCAATTCAAAACGCGAGTCCGGGCTTCCAAAAAAAAAGGGGGAAAAACAAAAAATCAAAACATAGAAGCCGGTTTCTCCCTCATCCCCATCCCCCATATTCCGAGGATAACGAATTCCGACATTTGCATTGCAGAATTTACCCCGTCGCGTCCGTCCGATAGGAGATTTCGCCGGCGGAGTTGGCGCGCGCTGCGCGCGCTCGACCCCGGCCCTGCTTAGTATTCCTTTGAGGGATGAATTTGAGGGTGCATAAAAAACTCGGAGAACACTTTATTAGTGTACTTCCAACTTTTCTAGATTGATAAAATGTAAATGTGCAGTCCCCCGAGCGCGAGCTAGAACGCTCTTTCGAGGCCTCCGAGGCGACGTCTACCGGAATATTATCTCGAAAAGGGGGTGGAGTGGCGGTCGGTCGGGAGATCGTTGGTAATTTTATTTCGCTCATCTTTCGAAATTACGCGTTACTATACGCGACCGAAATCAACCCTCCTCCTCCCCCGCGTTGTTACGATTTCGAATCCGACGCGACGTTTAACTACGTCCAACCCCCAAAATGTTCCCCAGATTTACCCCCTCTCCCTCCGCCCGATACCGACTCGGATTATGTCAGAAACGATCGGACGTTGTTGCGTTGTACGATGGTCGATGTCCGGGGGTGGAGGGCGGTTGGTGCCGATGGCGGTTTAACGGGACGCGTCGGGATCGACAAGGGATGTTGAGGGGTGGGAGGGAGGGAGCGGCGACGTATTAAAACCGTCGGACGTCATGCATGTTTAATATAGCAGTAGTCCGGGGAAGCTCACGTCCGTTCGCTGACATTAATTAAAGTCCGCGCGCTCCGCTCTTAATAGTCTTCACTTTGCTGAATTTTATTGAATTAAAAGTGCGTGCGGGGGGACATTGCGAAGAGAGCGGAGAGACGCGCGCTCTCAGTGGATGTCCTCGGCGAAGGATTAAATTAAATCGAAAATTTGGACTTATGCATGTAGACAAATTTAATCATCACATCGTTTTGGGGGTGGTTAGAACTTGTACTTTGTAGAGACTTTCCTTGAATAATTTGGACTTAGATAACGAATTTGGACTTACCTACAATGACCACGATCATATCTGTATCCAGAAATAAAGTTTTCCTGTGGATGGTTGCGTCTTAAGCTAAGAAACCAGACTTAGATGAGATATTTGGACTTATTTGCAACAAGCTCGAATAATCTAAAGTCTTTGGAGAGACGGTTATATTTCGGAAATTTCTGTAAAAATATATGCAATAGTCTTCTCCTTGAATATATTGGACTTAGCTCAGAAATTTAGACCTATTTGCAATGCTCTCGATCATTCATATCTAAATACAAAATCTTTCTAGTAGTATATTTTGGCGTTTCCTATAGAAATTTGTGTGTTGATGATGTACTTGAATAAATTGGACTTAGATAAAAAATTTGAACCAACTCGCAATGCCCTCAAAAATACATATCCCGAACCAAAATCTTTCTAAAAGTGGCTGTATACTGGACTCTCCTATATAAACGTGTTTGCTGAATGTCTACTTGAATCAATTGGACTTAGCTCAGAAATTTGGATCTATTTGCAATACGCTCTGACATACATACTCATTTCAAAATCTTTCTTCCAATTCCAATTCCATCAAACATACATATCTCGATCCAAATTCTTTCAAGAGTGACTGTATTTTGACTATCGTATAGAAACCTGTGTTGGACTTTGATCAGAAATTTGGAGCTATTCTTAATATTCTCGAACACACATATCTCGATCCATGTTTTTAGAAGTAACTATATTTTGGACTTTCATATACATACTTGTGTGCAGGATGTGCATTTCAATAAATTGGAGTTAGCTCAGAAATGCGGACCTATTTGTAATGCCCCTAACATACATATCTCGATCCAAAATCTTTCTAAAAGTGACTGTATTTTTGACTTTGCTGTAGATACTTGTGCGTTTATTGCTTACTTGAATAAGCTGGACTTAGGTTAGAAATTTGAACATACTTGCGCTACTCTCGAACCTACATATCTAAATCCCAAACCTTTCTAGAAGCAAATGCATTTTGGCCCTTCCCATACAAAGTTGAGTTGGTTGCTAACTTGAATAAATTGGACTTAGCTCGGCAATCTGATCATGCTTGTAATGCCCTCGAAAATGCATATATTGATTCAATATGTTTCTAGAAGTGACTGTATTTTGGACTTTACCATAGAAACCAGTTTGATGGATGTCTACTTGAATAAATTGGACTTAGCTCAGAAATTAGGACCTATTATTTATATCCTCGAACACACATATCTCGATCCATTTTTCTAAAAGCGACTGTATTTTTGACATTGCTATAGATACTTGTGCGTTTATTGCCTACTTGTATAAGTTGGACTTAGGTTAGAAATTTTAACCTGCTTGTACTGCTCTCGAACCTACATATCTAAATACCAAACCTTTCTAGAAGCAAATGCATTTTGGCCCTTTCTATACAAAGTTGAGTTGGTTGCTAACTTGAATAAATTGGACTTAGCTCAGAAATCTGATCATACTTGTAATACCCTCGAAAATGCATATATTGATTCAAGATGTTTCTAGAAGTGACTGTATTTTGGACTTTATCATAGAAACCAGTTTGCTGGATGTCTACTTGAATGAATTGGACTTAGCTCAGAAATGTGGACCTATTCCTAATGTCCTCGAACACACATATCTCGATCCATTTTTTTAAAGTGACTGTATTCTTGATCTTCTTATAGAAACTTGTGCGTTTATTGGCTAATTGAATAATTTGGACTTAGATCAGTAACTCGTCGTTTCCTTTCTCAACTTTTCGCTCCTTTGATGATGGAAACTTGGACTTATTTACAATACCCAAAGTATCCCAAAATAATGAAGAAACAGTATGTCTTCCGTTAGTAAGGGTTTAATGTCTTTTTCTTAGCTCCGAAAATTTGGACTTATCCGCGACGTTTCCTTCGCGTTTCAGTTTTTCCATTGTTTATCAATTGGGATCGAATCGAGGTCTCTTAGAAACGAAAGCAGAAGGTAGATTTCGTCTTCTTCTAGACGAAGGTGTGGGAAATTTGAACTTATCCACCACGATTCCTTCATCGTTTATCGATCGTATCTCTAAAACGCGAAAACCCACGCACACGACCTACGCGTTCTCGTTTCTCCGACCGTCTGTCTCGTCGTTTCGCTTTACCTCGTCCTATTTGATCGCGAAGCTTTCCGCAATGAATAGCTAGACATTACTCAAGCCAGGAAAGGCGCTACATCGTCTGGATCGTAAGTTCTTGTCAGCGTTATGAACTACCTCGAGAAGATCCTCCCCCGATAACCTTCGACTTTTCCCTCTACGAAGAAAAAAAAAAAAAAAGAGAAAAGGAAACCGTAACGTTGAAAGGAAAATTGTGCTTCGCTACGCGAAAGTAACTCGTCGAAGTTTCCCCTAGGAATTACCACCTCTTATCGGCTTGTCGTAATTTCTACGAGGTTTGGAAAACACGCCACCAATTCTGACTGTACTTAACCTTTCGAGCGTACATCGGAACTTACCGCGGAATTACCGCGTCGGAACGGTAATGTATCATGCGAGCGAATCGCCGACGAGCAGCCGTATTTTGTTTTATAGGTCGTTACACGGGTTCGGGGAACGAGTGATTGATATGACGCGCCTGGCGGTTGGGAATCGTAGGATAGGAGTGTGCACGTTTATACAGATACACGCGAATTATTGCTCGGACTTTACGTTATGTGTGTCAGTGGGAAATTGGGTGGGGTGGGTGTTTGCTCTCTGAGGGCCGCAAGAGGGGTTGAATAGAGTACCAAAGTTATTGGGTCAAGGACTGAAGGAGGTGCCATCTTAGGTTGAGTTAGGAAGTTCGAACGATGTCGTGATAAATTTTTACCCAATTCTGAATCAAACTGTTGAAGTCTTCTTGCGATTATGACTTGCAGAGACTCGGAGGTCTTTAGAGCTTTGGAGAAGGGCATGGTTCTGATAATTTTCAATTTGGTTTAGTAGTAAGATTGTTAAAGCCATCTTGGGACTGTGGTTTTTAGAAATTATAGAACTTTAACGGTCCTGGAAGAGGTTACTATGCTGCAAATCCATTGTGAGGCCCATTTGCGATTGTAACTTATACAAAGCGGAGGGCCTTGGAAGAGGTCAAAATCTGAAGGACTATTTCTGAATAGGATGAGTTAGGAAGTTCGAACGATGTCAATTTCTTTGTGTTGGCGAAATATCAACCAGGAACACCATCATCGTGGGGTTCTTGCAGTTATGACAAAACTTTGAACAAAGAATTGGGTAAGATTTGGGCATCTCAAGGTTGAAATGTGCTGCAGGAAACGATCATATTCTGAAAATTTTGTAAGAATTTCTGGCTTAGATTCCCAAAATTCTCTTGGGATTCTGGTCTGTGTAAACTGGATGACCTTTCAGGAGAAAAGCTATAAGTCTCTTTGTGTAGGGGTGTAAGAAATTTGTCCGGGCTGGAAGAGGTCACGAGTTTATTTAAATTTACTGGCTATATACTTGAAGCCATCTACAAGTTGCGACTATTGGAAACTGGACGACTTTAGGGAACTTGGAACGTACACCAGCATTCTCAAAACTTTTAATGATTTATTAGCTGGATTGTTGAAACTCTCGAAGGACTTATAACTACCGGAAAGTAAAGGAACTTGGACTTTTGGAGGAGGTCATCATTTTCGAAAAACTTCGATTTCCTAGTGAAATTTTTGAGTCCCCGTTACTTTTGGAGATTGAAAGTCTTGCATAGATCTCCATGATTCTGCAAAAGTCTTCCTGGAGCGAGGTTATAGGAACTCCCTTTGTGACTTCACGAAACTCTAGGAAATTGCAGGAGTTGATTTCGGAAGCTTTTGATGATGACTCAAATGCATGGTTGAAATCCCCCACGGTTATAACCTTCGGAGATTGAAGATCTTGAAGGAGGTCACGATTTTGACCAATTTTAACCAATTCGAGGTCAAACTGTTGAAATCCTCTTGCGGTTATGGCTCCTAGAGACCGTAAGATCTCACGAACTTTGGAAAAATAAATGATTCTGACAGTATGTGAGAATTTCCTGTACAGAATCTTTGAAATCCTCTTGTGGTTTTGACTGCATGTGTAACGGAATGATCTTTGAGGAGATCGCGATTTAGACAAACTATAACGTAAAAATCCTTCCTGCAACTTCTCCAGTCTGCAAGAGATCACAAGTCTGAAAAATTTGAACCATTTATTAGTCAGATTGGAAACTGGGGGACTTCAGAGCATTTGGATTGGACCAGCATTCCGAAAGATTTTAACGATTGATGAGCCGGATTGATGAAAATCTCAAAACGGATTTGACTTTCGACAGGAGGCGAAACTTGAGGTCCTTGGAAGAGGTCATAATTTTGAAAAACTAGCGATTTCATCTTGAGGTTATGATCTTTGCAAACTGTAGGATTTTAAAGCGCTTGAAGTCAACCATCATTCCGAAAGCTTTTTAACAGTCTATGAGAGGGATTGGTCAGAAGCTCAAAAGAGTCGTGACTCCCTGAAAGTAGAGGAACATGGGCATCTTGGAAGAAGGTAATGCCTTTTTCGGTGAAAAGCTCTTTTGCCCTTCTGGCTTCTGAAGGATAAAGGTTTTGGAATACATCATGATTCTACAAATGTATTTCCGGAGGTCACTTTAAAAAGCCCTCTTGTGAATTTTCGAAACTCTAAGATATTGGAAGAGATGATTTTGAAAGCTTTGACGATCAATTGTTTGCATGATTGAAACCTTCTCACGGTTGTAAGTTTTGGAATTTGAATATCTCGGAGGATTTTGATAAATTTTAGCCCAATTCTGGATCAAGCTGTTGAAGTATTCTTGCGATTGTGACTTGTAGAGACTCGGAAATCTTTGGAGCTTTGGAGAACGCCATGATTCTGATAATTTTCAATGGTTTGTTAGTAAGATTGTTAAAGTTCTCTGGGAATTGCGGCGTCTAGAAATTAAAAAACCTTAGGGGCCCTGGAGGAGATTACGATGCTGGAATTCCACGATGAAGACTATTTGCGATTGTGACTTGTAGAAAGCGGAGGGCCTTGGAGGAGGTCAAAATCTGAAGGACTTTAAATATTTCTGGATAGAACTTATACAAGATTGCAGTCCTTTTGAAGCTATGACCTCTAGACCAGAAGGATTTGTTGGTATTGATGGAGACCATAATTGTCAAAAAGGAGTCGACGTCTTGTGGCTGAGATTATTCAGATCTTTTCGCGCTTGTGACTTTTCGGGGACAAAGGTCCTCTTAGACGTTATAATTCTTGAAAATGTTTTGATCCAGCTTTGATCAATAGTTATAAACTGTTTCCATAATTGGCATTTTTAAGCATCTTGGACAAGAACACGATTCTAAAAGGGTTAGAACGGCCTTTGTATGAGAATTTATAAGCTTAGTTGAGGTTGAGGTTGGCGAGGATGAAATTTGTAACTAGTTAGTTAATTCTTGAAACTTACAAGTTATGTCCAAAAAAATGTGCATTAGCTTAATTTTGAACGTTCTCGGTTCATTGTGATCATATTTAAAATCGGGAAAGAATGGAACGAAAATTTATACCTAAGTCCCATTACAGTCTTTAAAGGGGCTTCAGCACCGAATTTCTTCCCATTTTGCTGAAGCCTAATTTTTTTCCAGGAGTGAGGTTCTTCTATAACGCGATCTCTTCTCGTTTTTTACTGTTGATGGGTGTTTCTTTTAACGGCGTGAAAACTTTCTTGGTTTTGGACAGAAGCAAAGGTGCGGCCTTATGCCCTCGTTGTGACCTGTAAAAAACCTTCGACTCCAAGTTAATTCTATCGTTATCAGCCGTGGGTACAATTAATTTGAAACTTAGGTCAAAAACAGCTTACGTCACCCCAACATAATTTCCCGCCTCCTTTCAGCTTGTTTTCCACTACTTAATTTTTTGTCGGGTCCCAGGATTCATTCATTTTCTAAATTAGTCGATCCTCCTCCGTCTAACGGCAAAAATTAATCGCCTCGCTCGCTCACCCCCTCCTCCCCTCCACCGCATCCGATAGGCAAAAAACAACTCTCCTAATTGCCGAAACTCTCTCGCATTTCGAAACGACGCGACGGGGCAAAAGGCCGCGCTACGCTTCGACTGGCCGTCGATTCGAGTGCCAAATAGGAAGAAATAAAATCCTAATGTTGCAAAATCTCGGACGGTCGTCGTCGTTTCGGACGGACAAACAAACTTCAATTACATTTGAATAGGATGCCATTCCTTAGATTTCCGAACACAAAACTGCAAACTACCCCGAAAACTCTCTCGCGCGTCGGATTCCGCTGCGTCCGCACCCGATCTCGCTCTATTTTCGTCGAGGCAAAAAGTGCAGAGTTCGCATCGTGGAGTTTCCTTTCCTCCCCTCGATCCACCCCCGTCTCGGCGGTCGCCACCGCGACTATCTCTCCCTTTCTTTTCGTCCGCCGCCGCTACCGCCGCTACCGCCGTCTCCGCTCGTATTCGAACGCTATGGAAATCTCGTAGTTATTCAGTTTCGAAGTCGATGACTGGAAAATTGGGGAGGTTTCGGTAATTAAGGGGAAGCGAGGCGGCGATTTGGAGCGGGTACGAAAGTTTCGAATTAATTGCGAATTATAGGCAGAAATTCGTTTCCAGGGAACATCTGACGTCGTCGGTAGTTTGTGGTAATTTTATTTCTACAAAATAGCATTTCTTAAAACAAAAGAGTATATAAAATAAATAAAAATACTATTAGCACACCTTTCGGAAAAAATGGAGATATGTATTTCGGCAACTAACTTGCCATCTTTAGTGGAAAACTGGGAGAACTCAGCATCACCAACGATATTCGGCTAAACGTTTAATGGGAGAAAAAATGTAACTAGAAATAAAATTATCAATCATTATAAGAAGCATCGATTAAGAGATAGAAATCAATGTAACCATTTGAACACACACATTCAACACTTTCACATCACAGGAATTCCTAATAACCACTGGATATAAAAAACCAATGATACCTAGGCATCAACAATATAGATCTCTATAACAACGTCACGCCCTGATGAAGTGTTTTTCCATGGTAAATTGAAACAGCTAGTTATCAGGTCAACGGAGAAATGATATAGTGTAGTCCTGGTTTCCGAAAAAAGTGAAGCAATGTTCGGTTAGCGTGCGTGAATGACAAGATAGAAAAATCATCAAAGTACGTTTTTACTGCGTTGACGGTGAATTGAAATAGAAGTTTCAACTATATTTGGACCAAAAGGGAGCAACATTAAATAAAAGAGCTTCACCACACGGAAGAAGAAAGAATTTAAGAGAGGGAATCCATAGAAAATAGAGCTGCACTGAAGAAAGAATTTAAGAGGGACTATCTAGTTCCCTGTTTTTCCGTTATTTCCAAAAGTTGTGCGAAGGGCATTGTTATTTATTTTATATTATTATTATTTTAGTCACAGTCTCCTTATTTCACTTGAAAGCAAAAAGAGTTTGATAAAATCAGGTCATCTTGACACCGAAATCAAGTGATTGCTATTTACGCTATATTGTGAGACGCTTGATCAGCTGATCGTTCTCGACGCCATTTTACAAGGCCAAAATTAGACCGATCATTTCGTATGGAATCTTGTAACACTTAAATCACCTGATTGCTTCTAATGCCATCTTGTTACATCAGAATCAACTAATTGTTCTGAGCGCCACATCAACACACCTACATCTGATCGCTCTCGATGAGCTTCTAAGCTCAAAATCTCAAACAGTAGACTATCACCCCATTTCTGAGAGAAACATATATTACGACACCCAAATCACTTGATTGTGTGATTGTTCTTGGGCCCTGTTGACCCTAAAATGAGCTAATCATTCTGGATGCTATATTGCAATGCCCGAAATAGTTGACTGTTCTCAACGCCATCTTACAACATCAGAATCAGGTGGTCGTTCTTGGTAGGGGCACCAGATTTAATTGATAGTATTCGAGGCTATGTTGAGACATCTAAATCGAGTTTATGGCCCGCCGTTTTCTTTCAGGTTTCCAAAGCCCTTGTGAAGGTTTGGCATCAGGATGCATCAAGTCAGCATCTCTGAAGGTGGCCTTCGTATCATCAGCTCCTCTCTCCGAAATTGAAGTTTTCGGATTAAACGACATAACCATCGTTCCTGCATCAGTACGATATCGACAGTTGTCCCTTAAGGTTCGGGTGTCTCTCCTCTTTCTCTTTGAGATCTTCACCAGTGATATCCCCACTACCCCGAACGTCAACCTGCCGATGTATTCCAGTTCCAGAAGCCCAGAAGTTGTTGAAACCATGTCTTCTAGACTTACACCCAGTGGAACCATCCTCAACCCTTTGGGACAAGAAACACAAATATATTAGCGGGATATCCACTCGAAATTCCTAATGCTGCAAGTTATGGTATCGGAAATAAGAAGTCAGATTAGATTGAACCTTCCGAAGATACCGATAATAATTCTCATCGGGGACGTATTTAGAGCTAAGCTAAGCTTCCATATTCTACTGGGGAAACAATGAGGAATGGGTTGCGATTATCGTGCCACCCAGAAGTGCAACGCAAATTTTGACAAACGCCCGCTTCAAGCGTTTCGAGAATTTATTTCCATCTCAATCACTTTATCAGGGCTTATTCTTTGGAAAATCCTCGGGCGTTCGACACGTTCTTCCACGCCTAAAATCGCCCGAGGAACGTCGCGCGGATAAAGCCGGGCGAAAAACAACAGGTGCTCCGGGAATTGATTGCATTATCTTCACTTCTTCGCCGGCACGCGGCACACTAACTCCATCCATCTATCTATGTATATATATATATATATACAAGTATATAGCGCCGAAAAGTGTTCGACGGGGCATCCGGCGCGAGAGCGTAGGGCGTCCCGTCGAATCGATTCTAATTTACGTCGAGCGGTTTCGGATAATAAATATTTGAGAATGTCGCAGTTAAACGGACCGGACGCCCTCAGGAGCCTGTTGCTGCTGCGCGAGCCATTAGCTAATGGTTTTTAATTAATTGCGTGCAACGCCCGCTCCGTTGCCCTCGCGTCGTCGTCGTCGCCCTTGTTATTGTTGTTGTTGCTCTTACCCTTGCTTGCTAGCGTCGTTAATGTTATGGGGTGATGGGAGGGGCGGGGGTGACGAAGGAGCGAAAACGACCGGCCCCGGTCGCGTTCGAAACGTCTTTCACGCCTAATTGATTGTAATACGGCGACCTGTTACGAGGTAGTTACGTTAAAACTGGCGCGTTATCGCAATTTCCAATCTGAAACTTCGAAAATATATTCTTTTGAAATAGAGGCATCGAAATTTCGTTCATTCCCCCGCCGAGGTGACGGTTATTTCATCCGCAGCCGGCACTTCCTGCCTTACCGATCGAAACTCTCATTTGCCATCGCGCGACCGTGATCAATCCGTAATTTCCCCTCGATATAACTCATCTTTATTGTCAACGACGGCCGAACGAACCGGGCGATGTATTTTCGAGACCCGCCTCTTCCCCCTCCCCCTTCAATGTCGAGTGATATTAACAGCGTCGACCTATTGCCGGTTCCGAGGTCGACCCCAGGACTAACCCCATCGGTCCCCCGCCGGCCCCCGTGATCCCGTAATGAACATTGATATTATTGCAGCGCCTGCATGTTTGCGCCCATAATTAGCGACTGATTTATGCGGATAACGGCTACATTAGTCACAATTACCATAACAAGCGGCGAACCGGTCGGCGGCACACCTACGCGCGATTTTCGGGGCAGGGAACAAACCCCCTCGCCACTCTTCCCTCTCCCGGTAATAATAGTTCGATTAATTCGCGCGCGCTTTGTCGTATAGTCGTTCGTAGGGTCGCAGAAAACGCCCCCTCCCCCAGGCGTAACCACCCTCGTACGCGTTTTCGAAGAGAGGTAGCGCTCGCTTAATGAATTTAAAATGGGCTCCGGCCCCGCGGTAGTTCGATGTTGTGTCGCCGAAAGCGACTTGTTTTATCGAGGGTGGATTTATAACGGGGGATAACGAGCTGCGGTAAAGCGAAGGGAAGAGAACGAGGGGGAGAGGGAGAGAGAGAGGTGGAACGCGCGGATGGAAACGCGGTCGTCCTCGCGGGTTTAACTAGATTTTCGAAATTGTAAATTGAAGGAGCAATGCTAATGCTAGCATTTCCCCCAATGCTCCCATTAGCATTGCTCCTTCGAATTTTAAAACTATACAACGGATGGTGATTCAGCCAATGCCTTAATGAAGGACGATTTCTTTTGGGGCTCCCTCTCCCTTCCTATACCTCCCTCCCTCCCCCAATGGAGGTAGCACCGGAAGAAATCGCCCTCCGTTAAGGCATCGGCTGAATAACTCTCCGTTATATAGTTTTAAAATTAGAAGAGAAACGAAGGGGCTTATGGCGATATATCTCTAAAAATGGATTGGTTATATATTTAATTGGGTCTGCCTAATATACTAACTACTCCCCGTATGAGAGCACCATCTGATACCGGTACCATTTAGTTTCATTTTTCTTTGGGCTTGGTACGGCTCCCCTCTTACCATGCGTTACTGAATACATATCTGGGTCCAATCCGGATAGTATCAGACTTTCGTGGTAAATCTGTCGGTCGTACTCGCGGGTTTAACTAGATTTTCGAAATTGTAAATTGAAGGAGCAATGCTAATGACATTTGGGTCAACCCACATACTATCGGACCCTTATGGTAGATGTGTAGGTTTAGCCTTGGAGGGTCAAAGTAGAACAGAAACTAGAAGATTACGGCTAACTACCTACAAATGGTGTATGGAAGACACCGACTTCTCAACCGGGATAAGGAACTCGACGCCCATCGATCAACCGTCACACCTCTCCGGAGATTGTCTGCTGTTATCGACGGGGATGGATTTTGGAGCCCGTGGCAGGTCTGACGCATAAATTAAAACCAGCTCCAGGCCAAGAAGGGACCAGTTAGGAACGCCGGTCACTATAGCTCTAGATTTTTTTTTAAAGTAATTCAATTAATTAAGTGGTCAATGGTGTCCAACACTAACAGGGAAAGATCGTTCGTTCCTCGAGATAGGTTTCGACGACTCTGGTCAAGAGGGTAGGGCAGAATGAAATTTGGGGGCTGATCCCCGCTGTCCCCCTGGTTTGTCAGAAGATTAACTTCCTTCACGACTTCACTGTCCAATTCGCCAGGTCATTACTTTAAGAGGGTCAACTATGTCGTAAGGCTGGATCGAGACTAGTCCTCTCCTCTAAGGAGGTGAGGAGTAGAATTTTATACCTCTAGCCGCTATCTTGGTTCCCGTTGTCATCTTCTGAGACGCACGAGGAAAGTTGAGGAATGATTTTGCTATCCTCCAATCCGCGTAGTAGAGATGAAGGGGCGTGTGGATCTACATTCACGCTTAGCCCGACGAACTAACTTACGAGGCGAAGTAGAAATCGCTATCCAGCTAGATAATTATAATTATCTACGACGCACGTTTCGAACATACAAGCAATAACGTAAATCGACGGCAACCAGTCTTGCCTTTAAGCGGTAACCCAACCTATCCGCAAGGATATTTTAAGATCATCGATTTACGAGCGTCGCGAGCGATTTAGCGCAATCGAATCGGATCGCGTTGTTTTCATTCGACATCACGTACGAGCGCGAGCTTTTATTGGAAAACGCGACTCGCGACCCCCGTAAAATTAATATAGCCGTTATTTAGGTGTTTATACGAAGCCGGCTATGATTTACGACTCGGTATGTTTTCCTTTCGGGCAGAAATTTGTTTGGTTTCGGCCACGCGCCGTTCCCGTTTCTTTACGTACGTACGTGCCACGGGTACGTATGTACGTAAGCAAAGTTCGTTTTTTCCGAGTTTCTTTTTCTTTGGTCGCTCGTTCCGATTCGTTTGCGCCTCGGCACTTTCGAAATTGATTCGAGTTATTAATATCGGGCGGTTCGAATCGTTATTTTAAGCGCTTCGACGGACGAAAAGGTCGAGAGGAATATTCTATAAAACTGTCCGTAAATCGAGCCGGAAACAAACAAATAAATAAAAACCCGCACCGGCACGGCCCCGGTATCTATTTGTTCCGCTTCACATTTTCGTTTCGGCGTTGCCGGGCGAGGCCTCCGGATTTGTATATTTATTTTATACGACAATTTATTAAACGCTATATTTTTTTAGTCTAATTCAATATTGCCGAAGCTGCGTTTTCGTATCGACTTTTCCGAAATTTACGAGCGGCCTGTATCGATGCGTTTCGAATAGGCACGAAATAGTATGGAAATGTAATTTTTTTATGTTGGTAGGTGTTTCCTTAGTTAGTGAAACAATAGTTCGATAAAGACGTTGTCAAAATTTGTTGGTTAAGAGGGCGCCACTTGCACAGTTTCAAGATAAGTCTAGTAAGGACTGCTTGGTCCCCTTTCGTGACACTCCCTGACGTTCCGGGAACTTACTTTTACTTCCTTTGGGTTAGAAAAACTTTAACTTCAATACTGAGCAAATAGCGCCCCCTTAAACAACAAACTTTGACTGCATCATTATCGAGATTTTCGCCACCCGTACCAAGTAAGATGCTTAACAACAACGGTGCTCTCGGAGAGATTCAGCCAGGACCAACACAAGCATCTCACATGGTACGGATGGCGAATAGTTCGATAATGACGCTGTTAAAGTTTGTTGGTTATGGGGGCGCCACTTGCTCCGGTTGGACCTTAATGTTTTTCTAAGCCAAGGGAAGTTTCCAGAACCGTCAGGGGCGTCAGGAGAGGAGTGCAAGCTCTCCTTACTGGACTAACTTTGAGACTTGTAAAGAAGGACAAGGCTCTCAGAGGGATTCAGCCGGCATCAGCACAACAATTGCACTTGATACTAGCGGCGAAAAAGTCACTCAGTTTCGATCTGTGGATCGGTGATACAGTCATCTGTTAAGTATGCTTGGAAATCCTTGGTCGAAACGTGTTCTTCGATAACTTGGAAGGCCAAGCAAAATTGAAATCTGAGCTTTTTAGTAACACTTTTTGAATACAACCATCGTCAGTTAAATTTTACGGACTACTGCATTATGAGGTGATGAAGCCCCTGCTAGATATGCGTGGTCACAGTCATCTACAGCCGTGTGCAATATGTAATGTCTTTGAGTCGGAGATGCAGGATTAACCATCCTTCAAGACATCATCCAACGCCTCTAACAAACAAATGATAGGGATCGGGGTCCAAGCGCTTTTTGTTTTTGTGAGGGGGTGTGATTCCTGGTCCACGGCATCGAAGCTAAATAGCTTAGCTCGTCTCCTAGTCGGTCTACTACTACTCAGGTCGATGCCCTTGATAGAAACCTACTAATTTGCTAAAAGGACCCTTCGTTATGTGTCTTTGCTGCAGAAACCGAAAGTGAAAGTATTTAAATCTCACGCCACTCAGCCCCTGGGACTCACAGAAGACATGCTGTAAAGCACAAGTCACTTTGATCGTCCGGTTAGCTTGATATAAGTCCGATGGGACCTGTTGATGACGTCGAGAAGAAGATGTGTATTTGACCATCTCACAGGGGGACTAATAGTTGTTGCACGCATTACTAGTGCAAGGCAATGCTTGCTCTCACATCGATTTTTTCGCTAATAAATACATAATACCTTATACCTCGTATTTGATCCCACAGAATCCCACCGATGGAAGTTCAGTTGAAGGTGTCTAGCTTTGTAATTCCTCACGAGATCGTCCAATGAGTGTCTCGCAAGAAACATCGATATGTGGGTGCATTTGGATAACGGGCTTTTGCACCACAATAAGGCTGCTGGTTTTCTGAATCCTCTCCTTTGCATCTCGACAACGACAGAATTGTGAAAACCAGTACCTTTATTGTGGTGATGATTCTTATGCAACAATCGTTGGGGATGATCTTTGCAGGAATTAGAAAGATACTTACTTTCGACTGGACTTGTTTTTCGGAGATGAGAGTCCTATCAGAAATGTCCGTAACATGGAACATTTTATTTCTCTAACAATGTTAATAGTCTCAACTGGGAAGCTCTACCATTGGGTGATGGACGCAATACTCGGTTTTTAATAAAGAGAGCCGTCTGTGCGACGAATGCAAAAAAGGTAAATGGTACTGATTTCCGACGCCCATACATTTTCACTTTCTCACTGTAACGACTCTCACCTGCGTTCCACTGCACGTATCGCGATGAAACATACATTCGACAAATCTGCATCGTAATATGAAAACAACGATATATGTATCATCGTGATACGTGGAGGGAACGGTCTAAAATACGTACGAGATGACGACTCACATATATGTATATATAGTTAGAGAGAAATTAAACAATTAACAGAAAATTCTTAATTGAATTCTCATATGTACAAACATTAAACGCGTTTACATATATAGTCCTTAAATGGAGAATGAAAACTACTTCTCACAAAGTCGCACTGATGAGCGGTATAACCACGAAAAGCGTCTGCGAATGGTTAAAGTAGTTTTCTAATCATCTCTTCTAATTATATATATATACATCTTTAATTCCATGCTGTGCGTGTTTGCTATACATCCACGTATGTGTGGTCGTCCATACACTCGCATCAGCCCAAAATCGCTCCAGATTCCAGAGGTAGATGATTCCGTTACTTCTAATCTATCGTCTAAATTGCAACTTCGCCCCCTCTTCTTTGACTCACGTCCGGGCGTCCTCGACACGCTTACGTCTTACGCGACAATTACCAGTATCCGACGAGCTTATTAATTACCCTAATGGTCGACTAGGCAACCGCCGTTTTGCATATCTACTCCAATCCATCTGCGTCCCAGTTTCGAACGGGGGAATCATAAATATCACCCCGAACGCGTCATTTTATTCCGAATGGACGTACGTCGGGAGCGGCGCCGCGCGGTGGTCGACGGAATCGGAGTTGGGTGGTAGGGAGGGGGGGATATCGCCCGGCAATTAATTCGTCGCCATAATCGTAATTAAATATGATTCGTCCTGGAAGCGGTGGACCGTCACGTTTTGCAGTGTCAGTTAGAGCTGCATATAACGCACGCACGAGTTGAATAATCGCCTGCCCCTCCCCCTTCGCCGAGTCCCCCACGGACAGTCACGATAATCGCCGGAATATTCCGTTTTAATGCATGCGCTAGTAGGCGGCTTAGTCCGTCGGGCAGTCTCTGTCATATAATTGGTGATTTATCGCGAGGTAATTTCGAAATTCCCGCGAAATTCACGAGTAGACAAATGAAGATCTGCGCGTTTTGAAGCGTAAGCAATGTTTGTAATATCATTCTAGACTTTTCGCGCGTTACTACCTGCTTCGCCTTCGTCTCCCCCAATTGCATCTATTTCATCCCTTTCTCCCTATCCCCCTCTCCACGCTTCGCACTTTCCATTTTACCGCCGAACATGGCAATATACTCGCCGAAACTTGTGACGAGGGTCTAGAAATTTACTACTGCCATTCCGGTCGCGATCTCCATTCCAGAAGTGAGGAACGTCAGGTGTACGGGCTCGATAATTTGCGTTTACGCATAGTTCGCGATATCCCTCCTTCGCCGCAAACTTTCGGAATTAAACCGTCCGTGAAGTCGATATTAATCAGACCTACGTCTCCCGCACCACGCTCGAATTCTCCCTCTCTCCCCTTCCGTCGACGGTGGTGGTCGTCGTCGTCGTTCCTAATTGCCGTTTTAAATATCTCGAAGTTGTAGGTCGCGCCGTAACGCCTACTCGCCCGGTATGTTTACGATGTCGTCCTGCATTTACGTTCCGACCCTCCGACGCTGTTTCCGCGCGACAAATGGGGATTAGGGTTTAGCGGAAGGAAGGGGGAAGCGAAAGTTGTCGCGGTGTTGGAATTTTTGCGTTAGTTCTAAGAGGGTGCGCTACGGGTCGGATGTTTCGAAATTGGAGCGATAAATTTGCGCTGATGGGGGTGAATAACGATGGGAGTTTAAGGAAAGCGTGGGGGATCCCCTGGGAACTGCATCTGTTGAATTGTCACGTCTGAAAAGTTGTATTTGGGGCAAAAACCGACGCCCACATCTAGGTGTAGAAAGCCGCGGAAGATCGCGGTTGTTGGAAACCACTTTTGAGACTCAAATTTGTCACCGCGATGAGTGCTTGACAGGTTCAAAGTTTATCTAAAAAACCCTTGAAGGAGGGAGAAGCGGGCGGAGATTTCGGGTGGAGTCCAGTCCGTATCCGCACAGGAATCCCACTTGGAACGGGTGGCGAAAGGTTCGATAATCACATTGTCAAAGTTTTTGGTGAAGGAGACGCCACTTACTCTGTATGGAAGTTAGCGTTTTCTAACCCAAGGGAAGTTTCCAAAACGCAAAGGGCGTCAAGAAAGGAGTCTGAATTGTTCTTACTGGAGTAATCTTGAGATTTTTAAATAACGGAAGAGCTTTCGGAGAGATCCAGCCGGCACCAGCACAAGAATCCCACCTGGTACGGGTGGTGAAAAGTTCGATAATGACCTTGTCAAAGTTTGTCGGTTAAGGAGACGTCAGTTATTTTGAATGGAAGTTAAAGTTTACCTAACCTGAAGGGGGTAATAGTAAGTTTTGTCAGTTTTGCGTCAAGAAAGGGAGTCGAAGCTGCCCATATCGGACTAGCCGTGAGACTTATATCCAACAACGGTGTTCTCAGAGGGATCAAGCCTGCACCATCATAAGAATCCCACTTGGTACGGATAGCGAAGAGATTCTTCAGTTTGTACCTTGTTTTGTTAGCGTCGGTCACGAGAAAATCGCGGGAGTGATCAAAGGTGTGATCTTACAGGGCAGACATTCAGAGTTTCCGCAACTTTGCGAATTTGTCTTTGTCGGTCGTACACATTCGAGCTAGCTTGCTCGTCGGTTTTGGATCTCGTATCGTTATGGGTTTACGGCCGACCACAGCCATGTAAATTGTTGTGGAGGATGCCAGAGTGCGAGAGGAAATTGATAAGGAACACGATATGATACGTACCAATTGATAAGCATGTAGGAGTTAAGCTAATATCTTGAACTAATTTCCTGGGCATTGAAGCCAGGATGGGAGATTCACTGAGGGAAAGGCAGAACCCTCAAACACCTAAATTTGGACGTTTTCCTCAAAATCAAGCAAGAGTATCAACCTTTGCCAAGCCATTACCGGCTAGTGTACGATTCCTTCCTATTTTTTCCGAAACTTTTTCAGGAAATATATGACTCTAGTTCTTCACGGCACGAGGGCAACCGGGGCTCCCCGGAGACATTGCCTCGACTTCATATCCATCACATCACAATATTTAATTAGTTCAGTTCTTCCTCTAACTAGCCCGATAGACCGCGAACTTTTATAACTGGACTGGGCAAATATGCGGTATGATGAGTCATCTGTCCTTTGTCCTCTCTAATATAATATGACATTGTGAAAAGGACCGATGATTCATCATACCACATATTTATCCAGCTTATTTACAACAAACGCGCCCCATCCTCCCAGCTTGTTAACGGGCATCATCTCGACTTAGCAGAGGAAACATTTATTCGATTTCATTTCTCTCCTCGTCCGTATTTCGAGATCGCTTATTACGGCGATCGTTGCGAGTTTCGCCGCGTCGTCGTCGATATATTTGCGCCCGGCGAACTCTTCATCCCCACTACCTCCGTCGACGGAGGCACATAAAGCTCGCGAACTTTCCCAATAAAATACTTACCGAAATGCAGCGAGGGCCTTATTCAAAATTCATAAAAGCGTCTCTTCAGAAACGCTCCACCTGCTCGCTACTGTTTTTGAGCCTCTCTCGAGAGGCGGATGGAGACGTCGACATTGCAACTGCAACTGCGACGGTGGCGCTTCGAGGAGAGATCACCGTCTCGTCGTAAAAAACGACGCCGAAAGCCGTGGGAACGAAGACATATGTTGAAGTGTCGAATTTAATACTCGAATTATACATATATGAAATTTAGGTAACCTCTTTCGCAATTCCTGTTTCCTCGCTAGCCCTGCGCTTCGCAAATTTAATACTGCTTTAATCATCGATAATTGAACGACAAGAGCCTGGCGAACGAGAGTTACGTAGGGAAATGCATAATTCGACCTATCGCGTCGAGCACAGACGCCTCTACAGAGCTACCGCACGCGCGACGCCCTTATCTCGCCGACGCGACGCTTGCTTCCGTTCGGCAACGTCGACCATCAATTCATCATATCAAGCCCGTTTGCCCGTCCGTCCGTTACAGTGGTCGCCTGGATGCTTTATTTGGTTCGATTTGACAATCTGCCGCGATAACGGACGCGACGCGCGACATAAACAAGTCACGACCGGCAACGGATTTCGTCTAATTGTATATGCAAATGCGCGCTCTGTCAGTCTGGTTATCGCTTTCCATAAATTATTTGCGGGGAGAACGCGGTCGATAATCGTGCGATAAAATCGGAAGGGTATACTTCAAACTTACTAAAGTTCGACTCTAAATAATACCGTGAGAGATCTTTTGGACTATAGACTCGAAACACTCTTAACTTCGGATGGCGTTTCCACGAAACCTAAGAGTTCGACGTTCAAACCGATAAATAACATGAATCTTTTCGTCAAATAACCAAAATTCCGATAAAAATCGCAATTTTCACTTTGGGCCAAATTTCAAATCGCCCTCAGAACTATATTTATTGCCCCATCGCGATCGATGGGACAATAATTTTATAAGCGGATTATGTCTAGGCTTCGAATGGAAGAAGAATGAACGAGCTATCTGTAATAGTTTTCGCGCTAGAACAAAATTATGGTGATTGTAGGTACGACATTTTTTACAACTTCAAAGTACCATACCTCCGGAACGATAAGACCTAGTCACCTGCTGTTTATTTCCTTTTAATCAGCTCGTCGAATACTTTAGTCCTACCGAGTTTGAACTCGCTAGCGCTATTGAAAGTATGCCACCTTGAAAAAGTGACATTTCTACGCTTTGAAACACATTTCGACGAAAATATTTTCGGCGTCCAATCGCGTTCAAAATATCCATATCCGATAGGGTTTAGCCCGTAGAATTCAAATCTTCCACCTCGGACGTTGTATCTAATACCGTTCTCGAGATTGAGAGATTAGATTTCAAATAAAGCAAGATAAACTCTGTAGCTCTAATCGTTACGGAGATATGGACGTTTAAAGTTTACTACGTCCGATCGCGTTTAATCATACACCGATCGATGCGTCTTGACGTGTTGATTCCAACGGTATATGATTTGTTTAGAATATTTCAAATTGTTGCCGAGAAAACGCAAGAAATCGCAAAAAATCGCAAAAAATCGCAAAAAATCGACGAAATCGCATACCCATTTGCGCTAATTTGGAACTTTGGAGGTTCGGTCCTACATCATTCGACGCGTCTTGACGAGGAGATTTCAACGGCGTAAAATCGCAAAAAACGGCAAAAACGCAGAAATCACTAAATTGTGCCCTCAGAATGGATTTTTCCACGTTACGACATTCCCTCCTACACCATTCCAAAGAGCGCGAATAAAGAGCTCTAATAAAGAGACCAGCATGGTCAAGCGGTATCTCATCATTCGAGCCGACTAGTTGGGAGGCTGTGCAATAGCCTTCTATATTTCTAAAATTCGTGGCACGCTACTGACGAACAGCAAGAGAACCTCGATGTCCCGGGAGAGAGAGAGAGGGGGAGTAGAACCTATTTCGATTTTTGAAGAGTTCGCGGTAACTTTAAATGTTTCCGCGAATTGTGTGGTGTTACGGTCGTAGCTGTTTCGCGGGTCATTTATCGAGTAACATAGCTTATAAGCCCTGTTTCGGGGATTAGGCGGGAAGTTCCTTCGTAAAATGGGTGGGGTATGTTCACGGTAACATTGAATATATTTAGAAAAGCGTTACGGTCGCATCTCTTTAGATAAGGATTAGGTGACTAACCAATGAAAAGTTAGGTAACAATCGCAACCTTAGTCGTAACATTTCGTTGAGAAGAAACAAAAATAGATATTTATTTGCAGTCACGGCCGGAGAAATTCGGTCACAGTCTCAGATACTGGAACCTGTCTTACTTCGACAATGTATCTGACTTTGCGCATATTCTCATTAGATAATAGATTAAAATTGGCATTGTGACCGAGGTGTATTTAATGACCTACAATCCGCCAATTTCTCCAACTGTGACAGCAAATAAACTTATGAATTGAGAACTTGACGTAGAGCTATTACATCGCCAAACGTCCAATTTAATCCAAACCGTATTTTATTGACTTTCTTTTATCGCTTCGGCCATAAATCATAAGTTTCCGTCCGAAAACAAAACACGACAGAAATACATTCAATATCGCTTAACGTTGTTTTCTCCCACACCCACCCGCCTCCTATTACGTCGGATTTATTCAATATCGACTAACTCGCGTCCCGGCCGAATAATTTCTTTCGTTTCTCCCTCGAATTCCCGCTTTCCACCCTCGCCCCATCCCCGCCGTTCCTCCTCGTTCGTTCGTTCGTCGCGTATTTTCCGTATTTTTGTCTTTGTTTTTTCTTTTTTGACTGACTGGTTTTGTCTGTTACAGGGACTGACCGCAGCGCCATCTAGCTGGCGAGGCCGGGCGGTCTTGTCCCAATACCAACATTACTTCTACTACTACGATTACGACAACAACAACAAGTACTCGTATTCACCCCCCTCGCAACACCCTCTTCGCGAATGGTGGTGGTTCTGTGGTACGTTCAACGTCGACTTTTTCACACGCAGTTGGCGATACTGTCACACCCGTTGTGTTGCCTCTTTCTCTCTCACTCACCTTCTGTTGTTTTTTCTCTGTTTTTTCGATGTTGTCCTTTTCTTTTTTTTTGTTGGTTATTATTATTGTTGTTGTTACTTACTTGAGACTTTTTTAAAAACATAATTTCGTTGATGTTGTTGAGTTGTTACTTTTTAGTTGCGTTGTCACACTACCACCGTTTTTCTTTTGTTGTTGTTATTATCTTATATAATAATGATTATTGTTGTTGTATAATTGCCACATAATTTCACTAGATGTCGATGTTTAGTGTTGTTTACTCGATGTCGTCCTCATTGTTGTTGTCGTTGTCGTTGTATTTTGAAGTGTACCGTTGGCGTTTTTATATCGATGTCGTTCCTCACTTGTTTTCTGGCGTTTTTTGTTATTGTTGATGTTGTTGTTTGATTTTTGTTTGTTGT
The DNA here is from genome assembly GCA_038088585.1 of Chrysina gloriosa. NCBI lineage: Eukaryota > Metazoa > Arthropoda > Insecta > Coleoptera > Scarabaeidae > Chrysina > Chrysina gloriosa. Next base: position 38,133,295 of record CM076093.1, on the reverse strand, counting down.
CGTTGTGTTTCGTTTTTCTTTTTTGAGTTATTTGCATTTTAGAGCACCAGCTACACACCCCCGCGCGCTGCGCGCGTGCGCAGATGGGCACGCATGGACGTAGAAGCCGTTCTTCGAGCTTGTTTCCGATGATGGAAAAGGCGATAGCTGTGTGTCTTTTAAGTTGCATGATTGTTTATTTATGTAAGTGTAAATAGTTGTTTGGAACGACGTAAGTTCGACTGGACTTACACGCAACAGTGGGGGCAGTCCGCGATAGAAGTGAGGGCTAGAAAACAGGTCATGGTACACCATGATGGGTCAATACCAAATGAAAAACGAGAAACAAATGAATAAACTGTAAGGTGGGATACTGCGGCTACCATAGGTAAATTACTTTGTAAGTTTGAGTGGCGGTTTGCTAGTAGTAGACTCTGGCTTAACTACAAATTAAAATACGAAGTAAATTAGGAGCGGCCGTCATACTTGTACTTGAACTTATCTGTATATACTTATAAAAATGGATCATGGTTTGTTCGGTAGCTTAAAACCTGTAAACGATTGGACTAAATTGGATAATTTCTTCTGCGGGTTTGTTCGTAATTGCCACGCGAAGGTTTAGGAAAAAGGAAAAGTCGAAAAAACTTTGGGCAAAACGATATTTGCCGGTCACCTAGTCTCGTATAGATTTTCCTAAAGAAGTCGACTGTCTGGAGATAAAACCAACAAAACAGTTGAAAACTCTGCTAGGGGGCAGTTGCTTGGCTTAATTTTGTTAAATCTAACAGTTTAAACTTAAAGGGGAATAAATTTTAGTAACGTTGCGATAGCAACAATATATAGGATATATAGCTGAATAAGTTGCCAGAGAGCTGTTTGCTTTCTCCTCTTGCATAAGATTTTTACAAGCCGTTTATGTCGTGTGTGTCAGATTCTTATTGACTAAATAGCCGCTTCCCGCTTTCGTCTCGGTCTCCTCACCGGAATCTGCATTAACATTACTTCAGTGCAGACGTCGTCTTTATATCAGTGTATTTAATATCCACTCGTCTCTATCCTTTGTCTCAATTATACGTCGTATGGTTTGATAGGCTTCGTTCCAGTCCTTGTTCGATTCAACCACGCTTCCTGCATAAAATATCCGCCTCGTTCTAAGTCTATACTCAAGTTTTGTGGTCTGTCACCTATAACATAACGAGAACGTATGCTCCGCGTCATCAATTTCCTCGCAGTACGTGCATAAATCTGAGTTGGACCTCTCCCTCTTTAGAACAAGTGTTTTCTGAAGCAGTCATGGCCTGATAGCGCCTGTCTCACGTAATAATCTATTTCTTCGTGTGGTCTATTTATCCATATCCAGGTGCTAAGATCTGGTATTAGCTGCCAAATCCAAGTTCTGTGGGAGGGGGAGCTCCATTATGACTCCCAGTCCTTCTGTCGAGATTTTTCTACACGCACTAGTTACCCTAATACACGTCAACCTTTGAATCAATGTGAGTATCTTAAGAAGTCTTGCTGTTAGACACCAACTAGGCTACAAATCATGTCGGAACGTCTAGAGCTTGAACCCTGGCCCTCGGTATTATAGTCCAGCTTCACAACCACTGGCACACATTACCTAGCCTTGCCTTGTAAAATCCAGGATTACACGCCCTTGGAGGGAAATTGGCGGCGAATCTGTTGATATCCTTATGAGGCAATGTGCGCCAGTGGTTGTGAAGCTGGACTACAATGCCGAGGACCGAGTTCAAGTACAAGGCGTTCCGACTCAAGTTTTATACTACTCAACAACTAAGAGTGAAAGCTCGTGTTCTTTGCTCCGTTTCCTAACAGGTGATAACCACCGCATCACCACTTATCAGGTATGGGTACGCGCCAACCGAGTCTGATAGTAAAAATATGGGATTTCTGGCGTTCCGCTCCACCTCACAATTCTACGAACTTCTCGGTAGAAGATGTTAAGTTTCGAGAAAGTTTGAAGTTTCCCTGTTAAAGGACAACCGAAGGGCAGACCTACTGCCCTTCGGTTTTCCTTTAAGGGCAGTAAGTCTGCCCTTCGGTTCCGCATCCTAAAAAATATCACGGCGGGCGTATCTCAACAAACCTAAAAATCTCGGTGCTGGAAATGACTTTACACATCGTTAGCATCGTTTACTCCCCTAATAAAATATAAAATCGTAATAAATCGACACAGGAACAAACCCCTCACACCGACTTCCTCTCGACAACGATCGAAATTCCATACCTTCACTTTCCGATAATATTCCATATTCAGTATCGCGTGCGCCTAGAGAGAATGAGCCTCCCATAAATACATGATGAACTATCATCGGAAACCGGGAGTCCAGCCCCGTCCCTCCACCTCTCCGAAAGCACGTGACCGGAATCCCACGCTCGCGTCAAGCGCGCCCCCGAAAAGGGCGCACTAAGGGCGGTCGTGGCGCGCTCTCGAAGGCGCGCTAACGTCGCCGTAAAGTCGGAGACGACCATATTTCAACGTAATTTCGCGCTAGTATCCGGAGGGGTATGGAGGAGCCGACGCGGGAACTTGCACTAACGGCCCTTTTACCATTCATTATAGTTTTATCGCGCTATTTATGGGCGACTCCGTTCCTTGAATATTTCAGCGGTGTTCGGTTTTCGGGGAATTTCGCGCGGTCTCGCCTAAAACGGGCGCGCATTACGTAATAATGCGAAAGGCTGAAAGTACGCGAATATCCCCCTGGTACAGGGAAAGTTCTTACATGAAGGGTTGGAAAGCTGGGAATTGGACCCGGGTATCGTTTTGCAGTCGCGGGTATCTCGTTCCCGACCGATTGGGAACGTTGTATTCGAAAGTAGATGGCTTCTTAAGTGATAAATATAAGCATTTTTGCAAACCGTTTAAGACCAGAGCTTTGTTACACCTTTCCATTTTTTGCTGCATGTAGCCTTCTTTTTCCAATCTGCTATTCCCTTAATCTCCAGGTCCTTTAGCACCGCCTCTCGCCATCCTTTCCGTAGTTTTAATTTCAAGAAAAGTTTGTTAGGGGGTGTAAACTATCATACAACAAAATTTGGGAAAAAATCGACGGTTCAAAACCAGGATGGGGGGTCACTTCGTTCGAAGAATGAGTGTAATTAGTCCTAAACATTTAAGTGGGGAAATAAGATCGACCCAAAACAATCTATTTGTATCTAAAACTTATATATTCATGCCCTGTTCCTCCCAATCCGTTAAAATAGGAGAATTACACAAGCGCGGGAGATACGCAGCTACTCCCTTGTCGTATCTTGTTTCAGTCTGAACAACTGAAACTAGCTGCAATCCCTAACTTTCATTTTGATGATGTAATATCATGCTAACTCTTACATTACAATGCAGATCTCACAAAAAAAACTCCCCACTCCCCTCCCCCACCTAAAGTCACCATTCTCTAACCTCGAGCTTCCATTATTCGAGGAAACGACCTTCCTTTTTGTGTGGCTGGAAGAAAGGAGGATGGTGCCTCCCCTCTTAAGAAAAGAAAGAAAAGAAAACGAAAAACTCGTCTTCCTTAGGATTTCACCTCTGCGAATAATTCCCGGTCCGCTATTGACATAGGTCTAAGGGATTCGTCAGTCGCAGCCAGCGATGCGGAAATACCGACGTCTCGGCGTCGCCGGACGCCGGTCGTAGAAGCTTATCCGTTCTCGAGGGAGTACCGCGAAGGACTCGCACCACCACCGGCTAACGAAGTAAGGGACGGCACGAAGGACGGAACCTCCGGTCTCTAATCAAATACGCGAATCGTCCCGCAGCGCTCAGCTGGGTCGGTCGTGACTGAGGGCGCGTTTACGTAAGATCCTGCAAGATCTGAGGTCGCACGAGCCGGTCGGTTTGCTTGCGGTTCTGAAGTCGTTAAGTCGGAGAAAAAATTGCGGATGTCTAACGGGGTGGGGAAAGTTATGTAGTTTAGTTACAAAATAAGAAAGAGGTTTGTATCGGTAGTTGTCCGTACAACTCGGATTATTTAAGTAACATTGAAGCGAAATAAATTAGTCGTAGTAACGTTTTACGACGATTCTGGCGCTCAAAGCGAATTCGGAATCGAACGAATTCGAACGCCTTTACGTGGATGCTTTTCGCGGGAACGGAGGCGGGAAGCGGCGGCGGCGGCGGCGGCAATTCGAGTCGTCGGCGCGCGGAAATGAAACAATTCCCCGCCGTCATGTATTTGCGCCAGGTGAAGTCGGGCGCGCTTTCGGCCTCCCAAATCGATAACTAAAGCGGCCAATTTTAGGACGAAATGAACGGAAAATTGTTTTCGACGTACTTTCGCGTTCGATCCCACCGCACATTTCGAACGTCAATTTTGAGCTGATTGCATTACCGCGGTTAAAGGGTAGGTCTGGTATTCGAAAACGTTCGGGGAGTAGCGCGTCGGGACCGTATTGGAGCTCGTTCGCTCGAAGATTGGGAAATGACGAGGGCTGGGTCGGATGCGAAAGTGCGTAGACTTTGGTGATGGCGGTGTACGGGAGGATGAGGTATCTACCCTTAGGTAATGTTAAGTTCTTCTTTGTACTTTCAAGGGTTCCTAGTTATCTAATTCGTAACTTATGTAATCTTGACTAGCTGTGAACCAGTAGTTAGGCAGCTGGGGCAGGACTTCAAATCCCATTACATTTGAGCCGGTTTCCTGGCTTACTGAGTTACTAGTTGTTGGGTATCTGCGTTTATTGTGAACTAGGGGGCAATTCTGGGAGGTCCCTATTGTTTATATCCGCCACCTCAGCACGTACTATTCGTGAATAAGTTCATACGGAGCAACCGGACGTAAAAGCAAGAAAACAAGATGCCTGTCGTCTTAATTTCCAAATCTTAGTGCTTGTGGAAACATTAGGGCCTTACCGCCATACCTACCTTCTAATCTTAAAGGCAGTTTCCGCGGTTGACCGGGCTCGCCAGACACAGTAACGTGGCTTGGAGGGAAATGGGAGTCTTGACTCAATGCACAGTGCATGGGTTGAGCACTCGGAAAGTGAACTATACTTGCTCGGAAAAGTGTTTGGAGGGACGGCGATCATCCCGAAATGCTACTTTCCTCAACATTGAGGGATGTGTAGGGATAAAAGATTAAGGAAGACAAAGGTTCAGTACAGCATTGCTATGATTCAACTCTCACACTACATTGGTCACGTATGGAAAGAAGAGATAACTGTTTCATCCGTACTCTAGATAGCAGAAAAATTCCACTTCATGTCGCTGCCGCTTAACCTATGGCTGAGTACTGTAAGCAGAAGAAATAGTAGAGCTGATCAGTGACACATAACCTCAGCAACAGGAAATGTCCTCCGAGAGTCCCTTGATACCACCGACCCTCTCAATGTTCGCCACCTTATTTCTCCCCTATCCGGTCTAGGGCGCACTTAACGTAAATATAAACTTATCCACCGGTCATCCCCCCTATCCATTTCGACATACACACACTTATTTTAACGACCATCGTCGCCAACTTTATTGATATCGCTCGATTCTACAGGAATAAACAAATCTTTATTAAGGGCGTCGTGCGGGTGTAAAATTTTTACGGTCCGGACTCTATTATTGAGACTTTTACTACCGCTGCGAACGGGAGGTGGGAGTATCGAGGAGAATAGGAGGAGCGTTATTAAAATTGCATAAAAGACCTCCGCGATCAAATAGCAAATGGGAGTTTGGGCTTTATTGGTGTTTTATCGCATCGGCCGTTAGAAGATGGTCGTATTCTAGGTATTCGAAATTATGTTTCTGGGAATATTTACGTTCCTGGTTTTCTTTTTGTTTGGTACATGTTTGGTGAATAGGTTTAGGTTAGGCGTTTGGCGTGGATTAACTCTGAAGAATGTAGATTTAGTTTCGGGACTAAAAAGCTTGGGAAAGGAGAGATACTCAATCGAACTAATGCCAGAGGCGTAAGAAAAGTGTCTCTAGGAGTGCTTACTAAGAAGGTGGTTAACCCGCAATTGTAGTTAAAGGATTATCCAAAGCATATCTAGGGAATTCGGTGATATAGTGTAAAAATCGTTGATCAGTATACTTCGAATTTTGTGCCAAGCCTAAGGTGCAACACTTCGGATAGATAAGCTGTAATTCCGATATAAGTCAGCAGGTAAAAAGCAAATTTATATGACGAATAATTTCTAACTTATCGTAAACACCTGTTTTTCGGGTACAAGGTAAAATTACCAAGAAAAATCTGACCTCATGGGTCATATTGACGCAAACTTATATAGATGATGTGTGCTTAGCATTTACAAAAATTTATCAAAATTCAGCGGTTCAAAAGAAAGTTACGAGTCTGGTACTTTTGCAACGTACAAAACGACGACTTCCCAAGACATGGAAGGTAAAATATTAAATCCGCATTCAAATTGGTTTCTGAAGTTAAGGCACAATACCACGAACAGATAAAATGTAATATTGATATAATTTTAACAGTTAGAAAGCAAATATAGAAAAGGAATTGCTTTCAGATTACAGTTTAAGCTAAATAAGCTTAAGTTTCCAATAGCAAAAGCCAAGAAATTGCGGCGAAAAGTGTGACCTCATTGATTAAATTGGATCAAATTTGTGGGGTAGGTAGGTGCTCCGTATACACAAAAATTTTGCAAAATTCAACGGTTCGAAAAGAAGTTACGAGGCTGGTGCTCTCCAAACGTACAAAACCACGATTTTTAAAACGTATCGGCTAATAATTGAAGTCAGCGGTAGATGCCCTTCAAAAACGTTCCCCAAGCTCTAATGCGTAGTGCCAAGGGCGTAAAGAGTGCCTCTTTGATATTGTTTAAGATCGACAATCGAAAGAGTAAGGAGCTACTGCGTTGAGGTTAGCGAAAAATTCGATCTCTTGACGTGGGCCCTAGAAAACGATAACCCCCTCGGATTAAATAGAAGGAAAATTTCTGTAGAGGACGTGCATTTGATATTCAATAAAAATCCAATAAGATTCCAGGGTTGGAAAAGAAACTTTACGAAGCTGTTTTCCAACGTAAAACGTACAATACGCACGATGGTTTCTAGGAGTTGTGTGGCTAGGCTAAGATGGAAATCGAGGAGGAGCAACACCAGGGGATGCTGCTTCAAAGCTATTTAACTCCTAGGATCCGAGGAGGACGTAGCTACTGTTCTTGGAATTAGCTCAATATCTGTTTCGTAGAGGTTGGTCCCCAAAAAATAGACCCCTCCGGTTGAGTTTGAAGGAAACTTACCTAGAGGACGTGTACCTATACGTAAGTACGTGCACTTAATGTGGATTCAATTATATCCAAGGATTCGAAGAAAATCGTGTCAGTCTTGCCCGCTTCGTAACGTATAAAGCGACGATATTTCAAATCATTTCGTCAAGGTTAACTTTCGCAATTTTTTCGTGGGTTGATTGTGAAGGTGCAACATCAATTAAGGGAAATTGCTTTTCCCCATTACTGCGGAATGGGTGGAATCGTTTGAGCCAATGAAGGGCCATGGTCATCGACTCTGATTGTTCCCCGAATCAAAGGCTTTTAAACCGGAAACGGTGACGTCATCCAAACGACCATGGAAATCCATCTAATCTCCATCAGAATGCAAAAAGAGTCAAAGCTTCCCCGCCGGTATCGTGCCCAAGCGCACAATGGAACCGTTCCATTCGAACTGGGTTGGCCTCGTTGAAAAAGCGCATAACTTAGCATATCTGTACCGTCAAAGCGCGCCTCCAATTAGCTAATGCAATGGTAATAACTGATAGAAACGATCGGAATTTTAAAGCTCATGCATAACTGGCTCGAATTTTAGCATAATTTCTCGATTGCGACCGTCGATAACGGATGACGGGGACAAAAGGAAGGCTACGGGAAATACCGCACGCAACCACGTCGATGATTACGACGATTCCTCCGACACGGGGGTAGATTATTCAAGTTGCTGTAGTCGTTATTGCGTCGATAATGCGCGGTACTAGTCGAGTTTTGCGCGGAATAAATATCAATCGAGGGAGAATAAGTGGCCATTGATAAGATCGATGGTGCCGCGATCGCAGGCCATAACGGATTAACGATTCGCAATGCAAATAGATTTCGTACGTAGATCGACGATATATTCCGGAAGATGGTAGTTTTATAGCGGGAAATCGCGTCCAGTCCCGACGAAGTTTTAAGTTATGCGCGATTCTCGTAACTTTGTCGAGAAAGGAACGGGAGTTTTATCGTGAATTGATGGCGACCATTTGCGTGATTATTCCCAGAATTAATTCGAGTTAACGTCGATTGCCGCGGTGATCTATAAAATTCGAGTTCCCGACAGATTTGAAATTCTTATCGTCCGATGAACCCTCCCCGCCCCCCTTCCTCAACAGCTTTGGTAATCTCCTTTTCCTAGAGGGAAATCGCAAGGCGGTTGAAGGGTATGGACCGGAGGAAAAGGAAGATACGTTTTCATAATGCGTTGCGCAGTTACCTCATTGTAGGGTTCCCCTGGGCGCAGAAACAATAACAGTTACTCGGTACAGCGAAAGACGTTAGCCGCCTTTCTAATAACAGTAAATTTTTACTACCAGGGCGTCGTTTTGTATTGAATACGGCGAGTAGATGGCGGTTGAAATTGTTCGGGAGGGGGGGACGCTATTCACCCGATAGGGGGAAGTTATTTGGAATTAGATAACACAACTCCGAAGTAGTATGAGGCGTTACTTCGCTCGCATTGTTATTGGGACTGTGGTTGTAATTCATGGCAGAAACTTGAAATCGTAAGTCCAACGACCGAAGGACCACCCTCGATGATCGGCATTAAACAACTTGACGGTCACTATTCGGATTTTCTCACCCACTTTCACCCCAGATCTAAATTCGACTGTTTCTCATATTTGGCAAGAGGGGTCACCCCTTCCACCGTCTGGATATTAAGACGATTAAGACGTAGCAGATGTAGCTTCTCGTTTTCTTCCGACCCTCCTAATCAGTGGGACGGAGATAATTAAATTTCGTCCGTTTTACGCAGATGGCGTTGAGGTCATTTGAAGAAAAGTCGATCTCCATTTGTTTTCCGATTAGGATTTGGGGCGAGTAAAGAAAGATATACGTAATTATTTCATAAGCAGGGAAAAGTTAAAATGATGTTAGCGTCAACGTTTATTGCCATACGATTATGTTGCCGTGAAGACTACATCTGGATGCATATGAGGCGCAGCCAATGGGATAAACAGCCCACGCCGCTTAGAGTTATCACTAGAGTTTGATAAAAGGGTGGTACTAGGCGAGAGCGCATGTTAGTCAACGCAACGTACTGGGGTCAGTTGACCCAAGTGGTCAAGTGGTTTGTAGCAGTTTGTGACAATTTAATGATAAGTGCATAAGGCTTTGCGAAATAAGGGTATCAACCGTCGACTAAGTTGATCACGTGATCTCATTTCTGTGACGTGGCGCTGTAGCCTGCTCATTTCATTCGCTGCCATATGACAATTATGATGACATAATTTACCAATGGGAGCCATTTCTCTCGTTTAGAACATGAAATCGAATGGTAAATCTTCAGGAACACCACCATAACAAATATGAAACGAGCAGCATATATTCTAATGACTTTCATTGATTTTGGAGGTTACTGTAACCTCATTGGGGCTCATATAAAATCATCCGCTTAAATTTAGCCGTTTGAAGGCAATCCCGTCCCGCGTAAAAGTTTCTTCTCTTTTTCTGCGAAATCTCGAAGTAGGCGTAATTGGGTTATGTTACACATCCAATTAGAGCTCTCAACGAACGGCAAACGGAAAAAGGATTGGAACGTACGAAATATGAACGATTTCTGGTTTGAAGGGCACCGAACCTGGAGAAATGTTGACAATTATTGTATTCTGAGCAGATCCTAAGCGGTGTGGAGGTCACATTTTTTTCCTGAGGAATTTTATATTTATTTCAGATTCCGAATGGTATTGTGCGTCTCCAATAGTATCACCCACGCAAATTTCAACTAAATATCTTTTGATTTAGATATTTTCACAGGTTTCGAACGGAATTTCATTGCTTCCTGAACCGATAACGCTTTACCGGCTCATATTTCACTAAATTAAAGTTCAGACTCGTATTCTACTCCTTCGGAAATGTCAATATGCTAAGTTACAGCTAAATTAGTGAAGGGCGAAATTTCTTTAGATTTTCGAAGACCCCTTACGATTTCCGCAAAAACTCGAAGTAGACGTAATTGGATTGTGCTACAGATCAAGTTAAAGCTCTCAACAGGTGACAAACGGAAATTGGATTGGAGGGTACGAAATGTGAACGATCTCTGGTTTGAAGGACACCAAATCTGGAGAAATGTCGAAATTATTACATTCTGAGCAGATCCTAGGCGGTGTGGAGGTCACATTGTTTTCCTGAGAAACGTTCTGTTTGTTTCAGCTACCGAATGGTATTATGCGTTTCCATAAGTATCCCCAACTCAAATTTCAACTAAACAGCTTTTGATGTTTATCGTATAAGAATTCAATTAAGAAATTCCAATATAAACTTAAATGCGGATTTTTGCAGCTATTTACTTTTGCAGGGGTGGAGAACTAAGTTGTCACAGGCTCCGGCAGTAGCTGCAGCCGCGCTTTTCGGCTAATCCACAGTGGGAAAATGTGTAATTAGAAAACTAGTTTCAAACAAAAAGTAAAGTTGCGGTGACGAGCAATATAACCACGAAATACGTCTGGGAATGGTGACGGTAGTTCTCTAATTACACATTTTCTCACGAAGGGTTAAAATACGAAAAGAATTGAACGTTTCTAAACTAAGAATAAATAAACTAAAAAGTCTAGGGAATTTTTCCCAAAACTCAACAAGGTAAAAATATAAATAAAAGCGGGACTTAACGTAACGTATTTCCGGTTGTCAAACTTCGCACGGCGTGGTACTCGGTATCGGGACGGAAACTATTCAAGATGTCGGGAAACCAGGTTTTAACTCTTATGATAGCTCAGATGTTCTGAAAGTTAAATCTTGGCTCTCTACCAGCCTGTACCAGTTTTACCAGCCTCCTCTAGTTATACCACCCTACACTCGTTCCCTTCAATAGAGGGAAAAGCAAATGCTCAACGTGGACGATAGTTCGAACAGTAAAATTGGGAAAGTGGAACTTCCAGATTACACAACGATAATGTAAAACTTTGTGGCGTCGAATTTCCGAGTATATCGTCGACAACGAGACTTAAAAGAGAAAACGGAATAACTTACTCACGGAAAATGGCCTGTCGAACTCAACGCTACGAGCAGAATCCGTATTGTTGGATCAAACATTACGAACGCGGGCACCATCTACACGCCAAACGTTGAAGCGAAAGGTAACAGGTAACACATTGTGACATATTGTGCGTAACACTGTGACAATTGGCGGTAACAAACGGAATCCCCTCCAGAAGACTTCCTCGCTATTCGAGTTAATATCACAAATCCTCCTTACCTTTTATGTTACTACAGATTCATTCCTCGACATCTCCATTGCATCTAATTAACACCGAACGATAAAATTCCTTTATTGTCCTCATTTCTTCCGTCCGAGCAAACAATTACCGCGCCCCAACCTCAATTCGATTCGCCGACGCTCGCCGCTTTCGCCAAACGAACTTAATAGAAAATACCGAACGATATTAGCGCGCGAGATTAGTTCCGAGGGAAAAGGTGGGCCGCGGCCATTTGGAGCCGTTCCAAACCCAGGACGTCGTGTGGCATAAACGGAATGAAATCGCAACTGGAGGCGTACCAATTCCGCAAAAGGCTAACGGAATAAAATCGCCCCGTGCGATTTCGTTCCGAATTCGCTTTCCATTTCCACCGAATAAAATTTTAGATATTCGCAATTAACGCGCGTTACTCGTCTCCCGTCGAGAAACAAAACGAGAATTCGCCGTCTCTCGCCGCTCATCTTCCCACCCATCCTCATCCCCTTCCCATTCCCGTCCCGTCGACCGCGATAAAGACAAACGATCCGAAACGGCGTTGCTTTCGACGTTGATGGAAGCGTCGTCGGAACTTTCAACGAACGCAAATGAAGTTATCATCAAAGCCGGGGAGCCGTCGACGCCGCCGCCGCCGCAAACTTCGCAAACAAACGACACTTTAGTGAAGTTCGGCGGATTTTTCCGAGGGCGCGGGTGCGTCAGCCACCCTCCTTTCCCGTCTCTATCTCCTGGGCACGAGACGTCGTCGAAAAGTTCGTCGATTCGCTTTCGATTCCCTACGAAATACTTTTCTAGGTCAATGAGCGGTGAACGAACGTTCGAAGTCGCCGGCTTCGATAATCCCATCGATTACGCGCGAAATCTCGAAAAAGTGAGGTTATGTGAGAGCGATTTGTCACAGTCGAATCGATTGATTCGGCTGTGACGTCTCTAATCTCTGTATCGAGGGAACACGTCGATTGCTAAGCAAAATACACTGAAACTGTATTTATATCCGCGGTTCGAGAACGTAAACGTTCACTTATATCCTCCAGGGAGGGGGTCCCACCAGTGCTACCCAGCGGAGGGGAACTTTGCGCCTTAGGCGCTGATTCGCTTATTTGAAGAGAGACACAACGGCTGATTGGTCCATGTTAGTCAGGAGGAGTTTTACTACTTAAGCATCGTATATTTTGATGCACAATTTTTATTTTTTGTTTCTCCTCCCGCTTGGAGACGTGGGATAAAAAAGTATATACACAAGCATTCTCAGGCCAAAATTCAGGTTTATTTACTTCTTCATTATAGCGAGATGGAAAGGGCACCTTAAAAGATGAATACCTATCAGGGTATTTACTTTGAAGCCCTTCACATTGCACTCCAACGATATTCTTTGGTGCCAAATAAGTATTCAATTTTTCAGCCCTGCTTTGAGGGTCTAGATTGTATACATAGGTATGACTGTAATTTACCGACTCCTTTAATTGAAGAAGTGGTATTAGAACCACAAGAAATTTGTGATGGCGCATGTTTAGGCTTACGATTAGTTACAACCCTCCAAACTTCAAGGTCAACTGTCGGTTTGGATGCCCCCCCGCGTTCCTCGTATTGGGCTTGGACTTCTCTTGCGCTTGGTATTGCTGGACAGGTTTTACCTTATCAGTAGATCGACATACTTCATTTTAAGGTCATTTAAGGTGACACGGATAAAATCTGCGAAAACTCGATATCACCCCCATTCAATTTAGATGGGTACACACAATTCCGATCCAATGTAGTGGTTCTCGTTTCCTTCCAAATCTTAACGTTCATCCCTCAGAACGTCGCTTGGATCCCGATTCGCTCCATCTCGTCGAATAACCCTCGGAAATTCTGTACGAACGAGAGGCTGGGCACGAATGGGGGTGGGCGAATGGAGCGATAAAGTCCCGGTAAAATACGACGACGCGTCGCGAGACAAAATTTAATTAGCGGCGAAGTCTAATTTGGGCGTCGCATGTCCGGTCAGGTTCTTGGGTCGCGAGACTGCTAATCGTAATTTATCGGGGCGTACGGGCGCCGTCGCTGGCTCGATTTTAATTCAATTCGGAGGCGAAGCTCGTGGAACTCGCCGAGAAGAGTCGCGGTTGAATCATACACCTCGTCAAGGGCGGGAGTCTGATTTACATTTAGTGAGGGAAGGGTGGGTGATGATGGTGGGCAGAAGATGTAGAATTTAGGGGTGGAAAGGGATTGCGTTTGGTTTTTCTAGTCTACGAGGTCAAGTTTTCGTTGGACACCTGTGTGACACCCTAGTCTATCCGGTCTCAACTTACTGACGACTAGTCCGGGCAAACAGTGGTAACAACGTACAATTACGAAATAAGTTACGTCAGCATCGCCGACTCCCTACTCTTGTTAGCACGCTGTATGCGAGTCATTCTGTGTTGTCGTAACTTATTTCGTAATTACCGGCGTTTGCTTAGACTACTGACGACCGTATTCGCGGTCTAATTACTGATCTATGCACTGAAGCTCCATGGGTTATTGAACCCCACACCTCTTGCCCAGCTAATATACACCATTAGGTCGGTGTTCCCAGTAAAAACTACCACCTCGCTAGTGGGAATCGTTTTTACTTCGTTTTATCACTGATTTGCGGTTTCGATTCTGGACCTCCACCCCATCACCCCGTTCATTCCGATCTTTCTGGGCTTGGTCCGAGCCCCTCCGGAAAGTTAACTTAATTAAACCAACTCCTCTTGTTTCGGAGTTCCTGTTCCTTAGTTTAGTTTTTGGGGAATTTTGCCAGGGTCAACATAGGCAAATCCCCAGACTTAGGGAATAAGCTTGGTCTTCTGCAGGAAATGCTCTCACTCTGGGTTTCTTCCCCTGGCACGACTGTCTCCATCGGTAAAATCGCAAAGTTCATCGAGAGCACACAAGGCTTTATATTTCGTCAAGGTGTCAATTCCGGTGAAAGTTATAAAACCTACCACGTCGCTAATGGGGATCTTCTTTACTTCTTTCTTATCTGCGGTACCGGTTCTTGACCCAGACCCCGTCGCTTCTTTCATTCTTTCTTGGGTCTTTCTCGGCTTGGTACATGCAGCTCCGGAAAGTTAAGTTAATTAAACCAGTCCCCTTGTTTCGGAATGCCTATACGTTAATTTAGTTTTGGAGAATTTTGCCAGGGTCGGCATGGGTGAAGCCCTAGATATGTGTAAATGGTTATATACGCAGGGAATCTGCACGAGGGGCTATCAGTATGGCTCTCTCCTCCTAGCGGGAATATGGCCACTAGTAAAACCAGAAAGTTTATCGAGAGCACACAAGGCTTCCTATCGGGCCAAGTGTTAATTCCAGGGAAGGTTTCCATGATCTCCTCATAACGCTCATGGTAACTTTCCACCATTTTATCCGAGTCTGTGACGCGAAAGTTTTTCTATAGATTAGATCAGACTACTTGAGATGGTAATGACGTCTGTTCCACTGCGGTCTTTCCAGATCTGTTGTGGTCCTCATGCCTTCTTAGAATACGTTCTCCAGCTTTGTTCCTATAATTAGATCTAACAGCTTTGAGAGCGGTTCTTCAGCTTATAGTCTTTCGCCCGGGGATACTCTTCTCCAATATATGACAGTTGCGTTCTTGCCAATTCGTCGCGTTGGCATAGTACGTGGATCGCGGTTTCCTCCTCAATTTGACGGAATCTACATATCGTTTCTTGTGTCAAGTCCATTTTGTTCATGTGCTTGTTGAGCCTGCAGTGCTCTGTTAGTAGGCCCACTATCACTTTGACAGACTTTCTGTCCTTGCGCGCTAGGTCCGTTGTAAACTTCGCCATTAGTTCTCTAAGGAACTGTTTTGACGATCTCTCGTTTGGGAAGTTCCTTCACACTTTCCGAGATTTATCCTCGATCCACTTCTTTATGGGAGTTTTGATTTTTGTCTTTGCAATACGAAAGGAGCGCTCCGGCCCTATGAATGCCATCGACGAAGCATCTCGAGCCAGTTCGTCAGCTTTTTCATTCTCCCGATAGCCCTCGTGTCCCGGAACCCAAGCTGTTGTCACTTTTACGCGACTTCTGAGTTTATTCAGAGCACACACACAACGCCATACAAGCTTTGAGTCTATCTGCAGCGAATCCCGTGCCTTTGGCATTGCTTGGCTATCGGCAAAAATGGCCACCGTGCGATTTGATCTGCTTTGCCTACTAATTTCTCTGACACAATAATGTGCCGTAGTATCTTTACTTAGACTCACCTGGACCATAGTTCTTTCTTTGGGTTCGTATATTTCTGCCAGGATACCTTCCTCTGTTTTGGAGCCATCCGTGTACCAGATAGACTGCATTTGTATAGCTGGGTCTTGTTAAGTTCTTCCATAAATGACCAAGATGATAATCGCTTGTCTTAGGACACCATAAATTAACCGCATTTTGGTAGAACATCGAAGGAGGAACCAAGGATAATCCCCTCGAATCCAATTTCCGATATTCCCCTCGAATTTGAGCCTAGTCCGGTACTGTAATCACCGCCATTCGCGCCACCATTCTCGCGATCGTTAGCTGTTATGTTTAGGTTCGCGACATATATCAAATTACAACAATTGAGGGTCGGTCCCACCTCACTAGTCGGACGCGTTAATGACACCCGTTTCGGAGACGGGGCGACATTTTACGAGTCCCGCGGAGTCTTTATTATATACCCTACGGTTGAGGTATTGCCTCGGCGAAAATTGCCCGAAATTTACGAGCGGTTCGTTCGTCCGGGTCGGAATCGTCTCGTAAAAGCGAACGCGAAATTTTCGCCCCGCTCGTCCCTTCGAAAGTGTTCGGTTTTATCGGGGCCCTCCGACCGGTCGCCGCGTTATTTACGTACTTCGTGACGACATCGGAAAGATCGCGGGGACACCCCTTAAATAATAAAAGTTTTCCTGGCAATAAGTCCCGGTCGACTCGTTGCGTGAAAATCCGATCCGTCGCCGGAATATCTTAGCCGGATTGGGGGATCGTCGGTTTCGGCTGCTCCGGTCGCATATCATCGACTGTCCGATAAGTTTCGAACCGCCGGTAAGTTTTAGCGAAACGGAGATGATAAATTGGTTGCCTAGTTAGAGTTTAAGCGCCTTACGTTCCTAAGACTCATATTTCTTGCTGCTTTTAAATTGACAGCGGCTTCGTCTAGTTCCATGTGTTTTCGTCTCCGTAACCGAAGTAAATAATGGGTAGCGTCGTTTAAGCGAGCGAATCACCGATCCTTCGGAATATTGAAGATGACATCTCCATCTACGAAGTTTCCATCGTCGGAAGCGCGACGCGCAAACTTTGCCAAAATACCCGCTTTTGAACTGGTCACCATTCTCAGATAAATCTCAATTTGTCGCCGCCTTAATCGTCGAGGCCGTAAATATTAATAAAACGGGCTTGTAGAAAAGAAACCGGTTGCATATCGATAATTCCTAATTGGCTGGCTGCATGTCGGAGAAATTAATTAAATTGGCCACCTGTTTGACGGCCGCTCGTTGGCAAGAGAACAACTAACGCGAAGCGGAAGCGAGAACTTGTCGGCGAAGTTTCGCGTGAGCAGAGATCATCACGCGCCTTATTATTTTTTTTTGTTGTGAACGAAAAGAAACGAGGCGTGAGAACTGATTATTGCGGAAAACTCGAAGGCGCAACAAGAAGAAGTTGCGTTCTTTTGTTCTGTAGATCAAAGCTGACCGCTGGACGGCGTATACCTCTCAATTGCTTCAAATTGTCGTAGATCTCTTGTGAGGTAACCCTGGTCTATAGTTAGGTCCGATTTCTTAAATTTCTTAAATTTGAAGGTGATGAGTCGTCGGATGTGAACACTGCTCACATCACCACCCGTTTTCTTGGCTAGAGTCCTCGAGCGCTCAGGCGTACCCTCCAGGTCTAAGACCCGATTTCTTAAATTTGAAGGTGATGAGTTGTAGGATGTAAATAGTGCTCACATCGCCACCTTTTCCTTGGGTAGACTCCTCGAGGGCTCAGGCGTACCCATCAGGCCTATATTCGACCGCCATGCTTAAAACTAAAAACTCCTTTGCAGCACCTGCCTCAGGGTCAGTCGAATTTAGTTGGCGGTTTCGCTCGTTAATAATCCAAACTCCATCTGTCGTCGGAACATTGAAATATCTATAGATTTCGTTTGTTAGGTTATGGCACACCGTGTCTCATCTTTATGCCCAAAGTTAGACACGAGGATGAAACGAGGGTCAACCCCCACTCTAGTCTGTCCCTAGTTCGGTATATCTGTAAGTTGTCGTAACTTATTCCGTAATTACCGCTGTTTGTCCATATTAGTCATTAATTGCTGAGTACAGGTGCGAGTTCCGATGATGATCCGAGAACAAAGGAAAAGGTTTCCATTCTTCTGTATCTCTTATTAAATAAAAATAATTTCCGTGACAAGTCGAAACATTTCTAGTCAATTACGGCGATAACATCTACACTTTCTGTCGCTTCGCCAAGCGGGGCGCGCATCGAACAAAGCCCCACTTACCCACGTAACCGCTTCCCCCAAACCGCCAGTTCCAATCCTCGACGCGCATTCCGCCCGCATTTACATTTTTCAAAAATCGCCCCCGCTATTTGATTACCATTACGTTTCGCGTACCTGCTTTAATTACCGCTCGCGTAACCCCTAAGGGGGTCGGAACGATCGATTTTACATCGCCATCGCCGCGTTCAGTCGACGAAGGCCTCTCTATATCCGACGAGCCTTAATTAAGCGCCGTACACTCCGAAGCCCAGCACGCGGCAATACCAGACCCACCTCGTCTCCCGTCGACTCACCCTCCCTCGTCCGAAGAGCGAGTTGGAATACTCCCTCGATGGAAATGAATAGGGAGTGTTTGTTTAGGTCCGTCGACCGGGAGATATGATGTGTGGTGGTCCTTTGTAAATAACGCGAGGCCGAAATTAACCGCGCGATTAATAAAGTTCGCCGAAAATAAGCGGTGATGTCTTCGTTAAGGTACAGTGAGATTGGGGGTAATTGCGGAATGTATATGTGTATGTAGTTTCTGGGGTTGGATGTTTGTGGTTTATTGCCCCCCTCCAGAAACTACTAGGGTTTTGCGGGTGAATCTAACCAGTCTGTGGTTGAGGATAGATTGAGGATGGCGTGAGAATGGCGAGCCTCTTCCTATTTAGGGGTGGCTCCTGACTCATTGCACTGAAATTCAACGGCTTGGTTGGCACCCGTAGCTAGTTCAGGTTATTGGGTTAAACCTACCACTTTGTTAAAGGGAATGGGTCTCTTTTCTCGCCGACCAGAGATCCCAGTTCTTGGCGCCGATCCTATTCGGGTATCTTTCACCGCGCGTCCAGCATTTCTGGGAAGGTTTTACCCCTCTCCTTTCGAAGTCCCTGCTCGCTGATTTGGTTCTGGGGGTCTTATCAAGGTCACCATATTAAGAGCACCGTATACGTATCGAGGCTATCTAGCTATATATACACACACGAGCTGTAGACGAGTTAAAGTTTCTCCACTGACCCTTAACCAAATGCGAGAATGAGAAAGAGTAAGAAACAAAGAACGGCCTTTTCTTAGCGAAGGTCAAGGTCTGAGGCGTTGGCTACTAAACCATTGTGGCATACACTATCTTCAGCTTTCAGCTAGTTCACTGCGGGATGACCGCAAAACCAATGTGCAACATCTGATCTGGCGCAAACTCTTTCAAGGTCATAGTCTATATTTGTTAAGATCTAAAGGAGAAAACCTTCGGAAACGTCCTATATGTACGGCTTTGGTGTCGGGTATTCAAATATGTTCGCAAGACACCTGACCACTGCTGCGTATGCCGTTTTAGTAAAAATCATTTTTATTCAATTTCGCACATAACCTCAAATTATGACATATTCTACTAAGTCTCCAAATGATACCAACCGTTAGCTTAATTTACTGAGAATTTGTATAATATCAGCAACAGGATTGCACCGGCTTAGCTTTTAATTAACGATATCATAAAATGCATGAATTATAACAAATGGTATTTACAAGATTTTAGAAATATTTGACGTAAATTGAAAATAATTACCTATTGTGTTGTGTGTGTCCGTACGTAATCTATTCATTGAATTCTTATGGATCCTCTCTCAAGTTCTTTCTTCGGTGTGGTGAAGCTCTGTTTATTTAATGGTTACTTCTTTAAAAACCCTTTGGGTTTAAATATAGTTGAACCATCTATTTCAATCCCCCAAAATCGTACTTCGATGTTTTTTCGTGTTATTTTTCGGCCGTCAACCAAACATACCTTCATTTTTTCCAAATAATAATATATGTTTACTACTTTCCATGGATAACACTTTATCCCTGACGTTGTTACAGAGGTCTATATTGTTGATGCCCAGATGTCCCTGATTTCTTATATCCAGTGGTTATTAGGAATTCTTGTGATTTGAAAGTGTTGAATGAATGTGTCTAAATGGTTACGTTGCTTTCTATCTTTTAGTCGATGCTTTTCATTATGATTGATAATTTTATTTCTAGTTCCATTTTTCTCCCCTTAAACGTCTCTGGCTAGCTGGCAACCAATTTTACAGAAATCATTCACAATCGCATTATCAACGATTTTGAATTCGCTCATTGTCCGCACGTTCTTCGTTGACCTCTACGGTCCAAGGCGGCACTAATCTTTTTCCAATTTTTTTTCCAAATTTTTAGCGACTGGACGCCGAAAATCCCCTCGACCTTTGCGACGAATCTCATTCCTCGTCGCATCCGCCGTTTTCCCGTGACCTATCCGCTTTTTAAAGCAACGCTACGGCCGGCGATCTAGTTAGCTCGTGTAATCCGAATACAAAGAGCTAACGGCCTAACCTTTAGATGGAATAACCCTTTTCCGCCTTAAAAACGACCTGGTCGTCGATCCTGTCCCTTTACACCGGATCCTTCCTCGTCTTCCCTTCTTTGTCACCCCTTTTCGGATCTATTCTCGTTTACGACCATGGGGAGATGGGGCGGGGAGGAAGGGGGACAATGGCTCCTCGAGCGCTCGCTCGTGTCGAGGCATTCCCGCCGGGACGGACTCCCGACACGAAACAGTTGAGTAACCTTTTAATCCACTTAAACCTTCGCGAGGAGACCGGATTCGAAAGAAGGCGAGGAACAGGCGTCTCGAGATTAGACGACGGCGTATATTTCGGCGGGGGTGAGGGACGGGGGCGACGGAGGGACGAGGACGACCACGAGGGGATTATCATTGGAAATCGACGATGGGGGAATTTAAAGAAGCGGCGAAGCGCGTTGTTAAAGAAATTAAATTAGAATTAGTTATCGGAAATCGATGGGTGAAACGTCATGATGTCCCTCCCCCTATCGCCCAAAATCATCCCTCGAAATCCGGTTAGATATTTCGCGATTTCTGATCGCGTACGCGCGAGCTCGCCGTATCCGACCGGATCCTAGTTATTATTCACGCTGTGGGTTATGAAGATGTGGCGAGCGAAAGCGAAACGTGCCGTGTAGCCTAACGAAGTCCTGCTCTATCGGGGCTCGGCGCTCGTGACGCTACTGAGTAATACGGTGGCGTTTCCGGCGGCTGTTTTTCAGAACTCTATAATCATTTTTTCCGCGAGCTTCCGCCGGTTCGCGATCTACGTGACGGGGTACGAACAAAAATTAGATCCGGTCGTTATAATACATACGAAATGAGCGCGCGGTCGTTCTTCTTATTCGGTTCGGGAAGGACGGCCTTCGCGAATCGCGATGGAGATTTTAATGGGGTTTCGGGTTTTTGCGAAGTCGTCGAGTAGTTTCTATCCGATGAATTCGGAATATCAAAATCGTTCGTGTTGTGGTGGCGGAGGGGGCAGGGAGTGAGATCTGGCGTTTGGCGATTGGCATTAATTTTCCGATTGTACAATTTCGTTTTCTGAAAGTCCCTCTCATAACTTGGTAACGCTATTTTGGAGACTCAAAGTCTCTCTCACAGCTTGGTAATGTCATCTTGAAGTTTCAAACTCCCTCTCACAGCTTGGTAACGCTATCTTTAAGTCTCAAAGTCTCTCTCATAACTTGATAAAGCTACCTTGAAGTCTCAAAATCCCTCTCACAGCTTGGTAAGGCTATTTTGAAGTCTCAAGGTCCCTCTCACACCTTGGTAAAGCTATCTTGAAGTTTCAGAGTCTCTCTCACATCTTGGGAAAGCTATCTTGAACTCTCAAAGTCCTTCTCACAGCTTGATAAAGTTATTTTGAAGTCTCAAAGTTCCTCTCACAGCTTGATAAAGCTATCTTGAAGTCTCAAAATCCCCCTCACACCTTGGTAAGGCTATCTTGAAGTCTCAAATTTTCTCTCACACCTTGGTAATGTTATCTTAAAATCTCAAAATCCCTCTGAAAGCTTGGTAAGGCTATCTTGAAGTCTCACAGTCCCTCTCACAGCTTGGTAAAGCTATCTTGAAGTCTCGAACTCCCTCTTACAGCTTGGTAAGGCTATTTTGAAGTGTCAAAGTCCCTCTCACACCTTGGTAAAGCTATCTTGAAGTTTCAGAGTCTCTCTCACATCTTGGGAAAGCGATCTTGAACTCTCAAAGTCCTTCTCACAGCTTGATAAAGTTATTTTGAATTCCCAAAGTTCCTCCCACAGCTTGATGAAGCTATCTTGAAGTCTCAAAATCCCCCTCACAGCTTGGTAAGGCTATCTTGAAGTCTCCAATTTTCTCTCACACCTTGGTAATGTTATCTTAAAGTCTCAAAATTCCTCTGAAAGCTTGGCAAGGCTATCTTGAAGTCTCACAGTCCCTCTCACAGCTTGGTAAAGCTATCTTGAAGTCTCAAACTCCCTCTTACAGCTTGGTAAGGCTATTTTGAAGTGTCAAAGTCCCTCTCACACCTTGGTAAAGCTATCTTGAAGTTTCAGAGTCTCTCTCACATCTTGGGAAAGCGATCTTGAACTCTCAAAGTCCTTCTCACAGCTTGATAAAGTTATTTTGAAGTCCCAAAGTTCCTCCCACAGCTTGATGAAGCTATCTTGAAGTCTCAAAATCCCCTCACAGCTTGGTAAGGCTATCTTGAAGTCTCCAATTTTCTCTCACACCTTGGTAATGTTATCTTAAAGTCTCAAAATTCCTCTGAAAGCTTGGCAAGACTATCTTGAAGTCTCACAGTCCCTCTCACAGCTTGGTAAAGCTATCCTGAAGTCTCAAACTCCCTCTCACAGCTTGGTAAAGCTATTTTGAAGTCTCAAACTCCCTCTCAAAACTTGATAAAGCTATCTTGAAGTCTCAAATCCCTCTCACAGCTTGATAAGGCTATCTTGAAGTCTCAAAGTTCCTCTCACAATTTGGTAATGCTATTTTGAACTCTCAAAGTCCCTCTCACACCTTGGTAAAGCTATCTTGAAATTCCACAGTCTCTTTCACAACTTGGGAAAGCTATCTTGAAGTCTCAAAGTCCCTCTCACAGCTTGGTAAGGCTATCTTGAAGTCTCAAAGTTCCTCTCACAATTTGGTAATGCTATTTTGAACTCTCAAAGTCCCTCTCACACCTTGGTAAAGCTATCTTGAAGTCCCACAGTCCCTTTCACAACTTGGGAAAGCTATCTTGAAGTCTCAAACTCCTTCTCACAGCTTGATAAAGCTATCTTGAAGTCTCAAAATCCATCTCACAGCTTGGTAAGGCTATCTTGAAGTCTCAAAGTTCCTCTCACAATTTGGTAATGCTATTTTGAACTCTCAAAGTCCCTCTCACACCTTGGTAAAGCTATCTTGAAATTCCACAGTCTCTTTCACAACTTGGGAAAGCTATCTTGAAGTCTCAAAGTCCCTCTCACAGCTTGGTAAGGCTATCTTGAAGTCTCAAAGTTCCTCTCACAATTTGGTAATGCTATTTTGAACTCTCAAAGTCCCTCTCACACCTTGGTAAAGCTATCTTGAAGTCCCACAGTCCCTTTCACAACTTGGGAAAGCTATCTTGAAGTCTCAGACTCCTTCTCACAGCTTGATAAAGCTATCTTGAAGTCTCAAAATCCATCTCACAGCTTGGTAAAGCTATCTTGAAGTCTCAAAGTTCCTCTCACAATTTGGTAATGCTATTTTGAACTCCCAAAGTCTCTCTCACACCTTGGTAAAGCTATCTTGAAGTCCCAGAGTCCCTTTCACAACTTGGTAATGCTATTTTGAAGTCTCAGAGGCCCTTTACAGCTTGGTAAAGCTATGTTGAAGTCTCGAACTCCCTCTCACAGCTTGGTAATGATATCTTTAAGTCTTAAAGTTCCTTTCGCGCAGGACTCGCATTACTTGCCTCCCCTAACCGTCTATTGCGCATTCGGCCTTGAAATCTGAAGATACATTTGCAGAGCTATACTCATCTTGCAACAACCGTAACGGCGGTAGCGAAATTTGCACCCGCTCGACTTCTATAATTCTGTACTCACCGTTAATATCGCTTTCATTTTTCCGTTCTCCTTTTTATATGCGTCGATAATTTTATAACATGTCACTTCCCCTCTTGCCCGCGAATACTTTTGCGACAGATGTCCCAATAGATCGTTGCGATGTTTCAACTGAAGGGAAAAAACGGGAACGATTGTACCACGGATATTGCGACGGCATCAATCAAAAAAGTGGTCGGTTTTTAACCAACCGTAACCCAAAATTTTTATGGGAGGAGATGTGAGCGTTCAAAAAGGAGGTCCATGAATACGAGGGGTGATTTACAAACTCTAAGCTTAGGCGAGATCTCCCCCGGGGAAGGATTGAGGGAAAGAAGTCCAAAACTTAACTGCGATATAAAGGAAGAATAACTACAAGGACAGACCCAACTGGTAATAATGGAGAGAACTTAGCCATTAATTAGCTCCATCACGAGACCGGCGCGTTTTCACCCCTCCAGTAACGATCCCATCTCGTTATATTTTAAATAGGGCGCGCCTTTCGTAGGACGTTTCGGGCGATATAACAATAACGTCCTCGCGTAAATCAAGACGATTTTTCTCTTAATTACTTCTTATCCGCAGTTTCCACTCCATTGTGTCCGATACCTTTTCGCCGACGCTAACGAACCCTCTCCGGGGGCTTCGGGACGACTTATCTACCTCATTTTCTGAGAGTTCGCCCTTCGCCCCTCCGTCCTCTCGTTAAAACTTTTACATAATTGCTTAATTTTCTCCACTTCCCGCCGTTCTTCGCTGGGCGAGCCTTCTATTGTCACCCGAAGCGGCGACGGCGGCGACGGCGGCTTCGTTTAAAAGATGGCGAAGCGAAGCGGCGGATTGTTAGGTTGTATATGTTCTTCCTTTTTTCGTTACGATTCTCCTGTTTACGTCCGTTTTCCGAGCCCGATGGCTTCCGCGAATTCTTCGCGTAGCGAAAATAGCGCCGCGCCAAGTCGGAAATCGCATTAGAAAGGCCGTATCTGGGGCCCGCGGGGAGTTATAAATTCATTCCGAACTTTCCTCCGCATTCCGGCGAAGCTTTACGGTATCTAGCGCGGCGCGTTTTTTCCATTAGTCGAGATCGTTGAGTAAATATCGGGCGCTTGTGGATACAAGCTTGTTTCGAGGAAGTTCGAAACTAGGGTCTTCCACCCTTAAATTTCCAGTTCCCAGGTAGGCCCAAACTACATATTCTGATTACGCGGATGAGCAGGGGGAGAGGGGAGATAATTGATAGAAGAACGCGATTTTGAAGGTTGCACGCTCTTCTATTAAGAAAGCTTTGATAAAACGTCCGATGTATAATTAGAAAACTAGTTTCACCATTCACAGACGCGGTTCGCGGTCATACCGCTCATCAGTGCGACTTTGTGAGAAGTAGTTCTTATTTTCCGAATAACCACTATATATGCTAGTGCATTCAATGTTTATACATATGAGAATTCAAATAAGAAACTCCCTCAATATGTACTTAAATACCCATTCTTGCAGCTATTTAACTCTACAGAAGTGGACAACTAAGTTGCCACAGACTCCTGCAGTACTGCAGTCGCGCTACCCGGTTAACCCATTTCACATTTTCCCACGGGGGTTAGCTTAAAAACTTGTTGCACAGCTTTCTTGGAGACTCGCCTAACAACGAAGCTTGCCCAGTAGGTTATTATAGAATGTCATCTAAATATTCTTGTTGAAATTATCCTTAACTTTATTGAAATCGATAACTTCCACCGTCCACTGAGTTAGAATCGGCACTTCCGAACTACATCCATTGAATTTTTTAGATACTACACATACCAGCCGGTCCCCGGACTTCATACGCGGAATTGACTCCCATCTAGCGTCGGGGCAAAAAGCTTATTGGCACGTTTTACCTAAATTATCCTCGGTCTCGATTCACCTCGAATACGAGCGCGCCGTAAAGAAAGAGGTCGCTTTCGACGGTAATATACATGCGTTCTGTGCACGTTTCGGATTCTAAAGGGTGCCATTACCGGTTGGGCACGTCGCGCCGGGCGAAATTTCGACGCTACCGTGGAGGAAGCGAGGAATTTAAATCGACGGCGGCGCCGCCGCCGCCCCCGCGTCAGCAATCGCCCGAATCGCCGCCGGTCGCCCTAGTATCCATCGCTTTTGTTCGTTTTGCGCGAGGTCCGCGCGCGCGAGTTAATCAACCCGGGCGCGCTCGTATTATTGGAAAAACACCTCGTCGCTGTGCTTTGAAAACGCGTAAATCATCCCCTAATATCGAGTCCTCGGACTCTCGCGCACTTACGTACCTTTACGTATGTGTATATGCGGATGTAATACGTGCATATACGAACGGATCGACGTGTGCGAATCGTTTTGGGAGTAATGACAGCGAAATCGGAATTGTTGTTCGTGGAATCCGTCGGGATATTTCATCGAACACGTTTCGGCGTGTTCACCGACAAGCTGTTTTCGGTCGTGTTTTTAGCGGTGATTGCTTTTTCCTCGATTTTTTAGTCGCCGAGTGGCGCCGCGTATGATCGACGCTGCATTTCTCGTTTCCAATCGCCTAGGGGGAACGGGGACGGGGGAAGTTACCGATACGAATGTTGTACGGTTAAAATTGCGTGATAAGCGATGGGGTACGGGGAAAAATGAAACGAACGGTTAGCAATCGAGATACCGACATTTGGAATCTGAGGGTCGATGATTACAGAGGTTTCAAACTATCGAGAATTCTATCACCCGCGATCGCGTATGTTGCACGAAAGTATAAGAAGGACCCTAAAACAGTTCAGGGACATCTAGGGAATTCCAAAGTTTTCAATCGAAACTATACAGGGCGTACGATAGTTAAGCGATTTGTACTGTCATTCGATGTTAGGGCAATCCTCTTAGTGGGCCATCATTTTACCCATAACAAAGTGTTAGGGTTAAAAAAATTGCATTAACCTCGATTTTGTTGCGCGTAAACGCATGTAATCACAAAGAAATTTTCTTTCTATTACGCCCGGCGGACGTGGTAGAGGAACAGTCGCTAACTTCTTGTAATTACCCAATTGTAAAACTACACCCTCATTAACGGGGGAACTTAATCTCGAGGTTACCGGATCCTTTCCTCGCCATCTCCATCTAGTCTTATATTCTTCTTTTACTCCCGCGGCCTCGGAAACTCGATAATTAAAATTATAATCGATGCCGTCCCACTTCATGATCCCAGGTCCTCGAGAAAAGTCGAGGAAACCCGATATTCCGATTGCTACCCGGAGTTTCTTCGAACATCCTCGACCTCGTTCCCTACGCGTCCTTAATTCCCTCCCGCTTCCACCCCACGGGGAGGAAAGAAAAACAAGGAATGGACAGGGTACTACTCGAAGACGAAGAAGAAACCTTCCAGGGGTTGATTTAATTAATATTCAATGGAAGCTTCGTTCGAAAAGTTTTAATTAAATGAAGCTCGCGTCGCTCACCCGTCCCACATCTCTTTCCTCCCCTTAAAACAACAGAACGCCATCTCGATGATGTTGATGATGATGAATCTCTAAAACTTATTCGAAATGGCGACAAAGAAAATCGGACGGTGACATTCCCTACGGACGAGTTTCGTTCCCAAAATATTTCTTAGGATGCCACCGTATGGTGTTGAGGTCGCGCTTCGCGAAATGAAGATTAACCTGACCTTTGCGTTGCGGAATTTAAAATTATATGCGTAATCTAGAATAAAGTACCGGCGAGGCGCTACAAGCGGAAGCAATCCGGATCTCCCACTTTTGTGTCCCCGCGTGGCGTCCTTAATATTTAACGAGCGCCACCTCCACCGGGGGCTACTTAAATATTTCAGGCGGCCGGAAAGCGAATTAATTCTTTAATTTCGACGTGACGTCGCCTCGTTACCCGTTCCATTATTTCGAATTTCACGGCGCTACGACGCTCGAAACATAACAAAAGGAGGGAGGGGGCAAAAATAGAAAAACGCTGAAATACCGATTCTGTAACGCTACATATCGATCCCTTTCGCCTCTGCGAACCCTATTTATTTCGAAATGAACAAAAAAAGGAGGACAAAAACAGCGAGGAACGGGGTGAGGCGGGAGAGGGGGCACGAACAAAAGGCTTTCCGCCGGTAAAGGGGGAGCTCTTCTGCTGCGTCCGTTCGTTGCCGCGGCGCGTTTTTTGTTTCCTTTTGAAACCGAAGTTAATTCCTGTGTTCGAGTCGACTTTTTTCTCCGCGAACCGTTACGTCTAGCTGCGGCCAATTAAAAAAATACCCGGACGTGTAATTCGAACCGGACGCTTTTTCCCCCAGTTCGAGAGAGCGGACGGCGATTCGGTTTGCGGGCTCAGCGTACGCGGACGAAACGGCAACGAATCGGTGGGCGTAAAATGGGGGAAAGGGGGAGGGGGATTGATAGGATTGCCAGGTAATAGGTGTCGATTTCTAGGGAAGGAATTTTTTGAAATCGGGACGTGGCAGCCTACCTAACTGAGTACGTCAACTGGTCGTCACGTGAGACTGCTTCGCTCTCGCAGTCTAAGAGGAAGATGAATATGTATCCTATAGAAGAGTTTCTTGTTAATCTTCGCAATAATGGTGGCGAAATCGACAAAAGAAGGAAAGATAAACAGGGGGTACTTGATCATTGCTTCCTAGTAATCGAGGCAAGAACAAATACCATTGAATTTTAAGGGAATAGAATGGAAATCTAGAGGGATTCAAGAGTTTCACCTACAATGCCTAGATAAAGTATTGAGACCAATCAGATGTTGAAGACTATGGAAGAAATCATGCACTCGAGCATAAAAGAAGGAATAATTGCCAGTTCTCCTCAACATCTTCTGCAATGGGCAAGACCAATTGGGAAAATCAGGGTAGGAGGTTACCCTGCCCAGTTTGGCTGGAGGATTTGAAAGGCGCCTGCACTAAAAGTAATGTGCCTTTGTAATGTTCTTGGATATAGAGGCTGCTTTTCACAATACCTCGAGTTCCTAAACTATCCGGTCTTTACAGTATCGGAACATAGAAATGGGTAAACTGTATGCTACAAGGTAGAATAGCTTAAACCCAAATGAATGAAACTGTCACCATGAAGACAGCAAAAGAGTGTCCTCAAGGAGGAGTATTAGCACCGTCACTGTTGAGTCTAGTGTTATCTATGCCAAAACACACGGATGGAAAATATACGTTATTTGCGAGTGACTAGGTTAATTTTAAGTTAATTTAATTTGAGTTAGAATAAGTGCGGTCAAAAATCGAACCGTGAGATTTCCATTTTCCACGACATACATGGTACGAATCCAAACCGACAAATACCGAGCCGGTAGTCCCGGGGTCTGTATTTATATCCTCAGCCGACTACCGATTCGCTCCGTCTTAACCGACGAAAACCGAACGGCAACGAAAGGAAACTAACCAACTACGAATTTGCCTCGCCCGATTGCCAAACAAAAGACACCAATTAGCGACGAGGAAGCCGAACTACCAATCGCAAAGCAACGAGAAACAACAGTAAGATCTATCAGCGGCGAGAACACCGTTACCCCACCAGCCGACGGAGCATATATAAACCCAGCCGCTGCAAACATTCGACAGTGGACTGGAGGATGGGTCCGACTTAACTACTAAGTCCTGACCTGCCATAGTCGCTTGCTCCTCGGCTAGAGCGCTAGGTTCGACCTAACCACTAAGTCCTGACTTGCTCACATAGTCGCTTTCCCGATTGCAGCGATGGATCCGACTTAACTACTAAGTACTGACCTGCAATAGTCACTCACTCCTCGGCTAGAGCGCTGGGTCCGACCTAACCTCTAGGTACTGAGCTGCTCATATAGTCACACGTCTGACTGGAGCGTTGTGTCCGACCTAACCACTAGATCCTGACCTGCTCACATAGTCACACGTCTGACTGGAGCGCTGTGTCCGACCTAACCACTAGATCCTGACCTGCTCACATAGTCACACGTCTGACTGGAGCGCCGTGGCCGACCTAACCACTAGGCCCTGACTTGCTCACATAGTCATTCTTGCGTAAGTTTAAGAATCGGTTTGCATATGTGCATTTTATTTATGCGTTAATAAATGTATTATTAATAATTGAGATTTATCGTTCTTCCTCAACCACGTATAGAGAGGTTACGTCCAGAAAGAGAGACCGGAGGGAAAAGGTGTTCAGTGTTCAGCATTTGTTGCCCGAGTGAAAACTGAGCTAACCCGTCCGTTGTGACTCACCACCGTGGCATCCACCCCGAAGCGCTCACCCGGCGGGTCACACTAGTAGTAGACGATCAGATCAGGTCATTAAATGACCAAGGGATATGTACGGAAGGGTTCGTTGGTGACATTGTTATGGTGTCCAGGAAAACATATTCTGTGAGAGTTGTAGGCATCTCGGGAAATGCTTTGCGAACTGTGGAGAGATGGTGCTTAAAAACAGAAAAGATGGTAGCTTTAACCAAAAATATAAAACTAGAAAACTTGGGTAGCGAAACAAACAAATATTCCTCCAGAACCTGGAATTGATCAATGAAGTATAGTATGCGGTCAAAAAGCTTGATGCAAAACTGAATTGGAGCAAACACATTGTTAAAGTAACGAACAAGGCCACACAGCCGCTCTGGCGATGGATGAGGATTGTTGATGAGACCTGGGAATTAAAGTCGAGTCCTTCGAAAATATGGGTTATGATACCTCGGGGGTCGCAAGACTTTGGAACTTTCACCCAGCTATTTGATTGGACGATAAAAGTACGCTAGGACACGCACTCCCCTCCGACGTCTACAGGTCCCACATCCATTTCCGCAAATATACCCCTTTCGCCCCGCAGAAACGCATTCCCTTTTGTAACTTATATCTCAATTCACAGATGACGCTCGTTCTTTCGCCTTATTTAACTCAAGCACGGTGACCCTAATCGCGTCCGAAAGATCAGCGCGCCAGCGTCGTTGTTTTCTCGCGCGGGGAGCTTAATCGTCGAGAAGGAAAGAAAGTGCGGTTTTATCGCGCTCGCGAGGGCGTCCGCTGAGACAATGGTCCGACGCCTCGAATTGGACGCCAGACGAGCGTTGCGTCATCCCCTTTTCTCGTTTTCTTTCATCTTTTCCCCTCCGAGTGTATTGTTGTGTTGCCGCTGTCGGGCCACCGCCATCGCGGGAATGGCGAGGGAACGGATGAGATACTTGATGACTTGCGCCACGGCAAAGAGAAAAAAATGGCGAGAAAAATTGACCATCTTGTAAAACTCCCATCTTACCGCCTCGACTCGCTCTAATTCAATATACATCCGCTTGCCGGAATAATTCCTTCTCGATCCGCAGTTAAATATTCCATGAGGACGTCGCGTCGCGTTCGATAAAAGAGGGAAAAAACCTTTCGCGGAGATTAACCGGACGAGAGCTACGAAATATTTAAATTTTTAGCGAGCATTAATTCGAGTTACTGGAGCGCGACGCGCAGCGCCAGCAACGCCGAGATTCGCTCGGTTCGTTCGTTCGTTCGTCTTTTTTCGGTGCCGGCGCGCCATTTTTTAATTGCGTTCCGTCGGAACGAAGAGAACATCTGCATAAAGCAAAGTGCGGGATATTAAAAGACGATACCCCCGTTTCGAAGCTTTTGGCTCCTACGAGCGGCGGGAAATTCGATTTATGTAGGAACTTAAGACGGTAGTTTCAACTCTGTTTGCGTAGAACGCGGGGGTACGATCTTCTCTTCTCGAGTGTAACTTTTGAAAATTCGAAGCAGCCCTATGGGGAACATTGCTTATCAAGGGCACAAGTTTTTCCTCCTCCTTGTGGCTCCTCAGTCCTCCTATTGATCCGATCTCAGTCTTTGCGATTTTTTCTTTTCCCCCAGACCAAAGAGTATCTTAAAAGCAGGTCAATTTGGGATCGAAAGGAATTTGGCGGACATGCTAAGTGCCATACCGGCTGAAGCCTTCCAGCTACCAAGACTGAGAACAACGACTCCCACGGTGTATAGCTGCCCAAGGGACTTACTTCGAAGGGGGTAATATTGTTATTTCCACAAAATACAAATTTTGACAAATAAAAATCAGGCTCATTAACTTTTCAACCACCTCCACTACCCGCCGGGTAAACGCTTCACTGCTTAAAAATGGATAAAGAACGATTTACGATAAATACCAGGGAGAAATATTACTCCGTTTGGTAACCAACCCTACTACCTCCGTTAGCCAGGGAAAAACCGCAACAACCGGGTTGATACTGCCTTCTATCGTATCCCCGTCGATCCCAAGAGAAATTCGCGCAACTTCCATAATGAGCAGCGCTGCCTGCATGGAAATGATACGATACGTTGCATATAAACAATCGCTCCGCAGCGCTAGACGAGGAGAGCCGTCCCCCTTACCACCGCCGCTATGAAAGAGCCGTTCGCGAAAGATGAGGGCGTCTGCTAGCTCGAAACTTCGAGCGAGAGAACCGTAAAATTACATACACATAATAAGCCATCCATCCGTTCTGCTTTCCCGGCGTCCGCGAAACGCGAAATCTATAAACGAGAGGGCGCCACCGTCGCGCTGCGCCGCGTATTTTTTCGATTATTAAACCCGCGGGAAACGGCTAGTCGCGCCGGCTGCTTACCGATTGTTATTGCGGCGGGTTTTTTCTTTCTCTTTTTGCTCGTAGGTCGTCGGAATAATACCTGCTCGCTGAAACGATAGTCGTGGGCTTTCCCTCGCCTCGAATGTAAGGTTGTAAAGCGTAATTACGGAGGCTGAAATCGGCGATCGGGAACACTCGTTTCGACATGTTTATGTGCGAAGGTATCTCGAGAATAAAACGCAGGGCAATACGGCCGCAATCGTCACAAATGATACTACGGCTTGAAGGCCACGTTAGAATTAAATGGGATTAGTAGCGTGCGTTCGGTGGCCCCTCTTCAAAAAATCGAAGGAACGGAACTAATTGATCGGAACTCGACCCAGTCTGAGGTGCTTTAAAATTGTCCAATGTTGAATTGAGGTATGTCTTAGAACGATGCTCAGATTCGCATCATAAACGTCAAAGCCAATTATCAAATAAGAAAATGTCACGAAATATTGTACACAGCCCAATGCTGCCTTGAGCCTGTACAGTTCCTGAAGGGGGAGGGAAGAGATCCTTTTCCGTGGAGGTTGAGATCGATGATGACAGGCACCCTCAAAAGCTTCCTCTTGGGGTCCGAGTTATTTCTTATATACATTTCGGATCTACCACGAACACCTGCTACAAAGCTGGCCGTATATGCAGATGTTACATTAGTCGACACCTCCTCCTGTCATACCCAACAAGATCGGGAAAGTTTCATGTAATTCGAGAGACTTAGGTATTGCGCATAGAGACAACAAAATAAAGATTTCACCCCGGGAAAGTTATAGTGAGGACGCAACTGTACCAGCAAAAAATGTTGGAGCCAAAGTATGACGTACCATCAAGATACTTCGCTGTCTCTGGAGGTCATTTTACCAGATGCAGATTGACTATGCATCTGACCTTGAAGGTACCACGAAGTGGTGGGCGTATATTTGGACCCTTTCCCCGTTGGGAAGACCAAACCGGGGCACCGTGAACAGGCTGATTTGAACAATTTTTGCCGAATTTTAATCACGGCAAACTACTTGGTGGAAGTATAATATATATAATGCACCCTCTGAAAGTTTGCAGGAAATTCGACCAAAATCGATTTCGATGCGAGTTGATGAATTTATGTTTTCGAGCACGTAGAATGCGATTTCTCCCTTCAAATTGACGAAATGTGAAACGTTGATTAACTGTTGGGCCTGCAATGGAAAAAATCCGCTCCAATTTCGCGAAGATACTCCGATGTCTCTGGAGGTCACTTTTTCAGAGACAGATTGGTGATGCAATCCGATCCCGAAAATACCACGAAGTGCTGCTACTTGACCTTTCCCCCTTTTGGGAAGCCCAAACTGGGGGCACCGTGAAGAGGCTGATTTGAACAATTTCTGCCGAGATTCTCGAGAGATTATAGAGGGAGCCATATTCAGTCTCTATCGTGCCAAACTTCTTGGTGGAAGTCTTTCAGAATTACCTGGACCAGTCGAGTAGAAAGACTTCCCTTTCAGTTGTCATCGGGGATGAAGTGGATTCTACCACCTTTCTTGCATGTCTTCGTCCTCAAAATAAATGTTCCCGGATTACCCAGCAGTTCATTGTCGTACCCGTAAGGTATGGGGGTGAATGAGTTGAACGCCGAGTGATCGGAAGATCATCGAATGTAAGTATGTTTTAAATATTTGAGTTGGACGGAAAGAATACTCCGACGAACCGCGTCCGTCAGGGTTAGAAGCTTACTTCATGCTCTCTAGACGATTGCCTATGTAGGTCGGTACGTGATTACATCCACATTATCGCCCGTACGATAGACCGTGAGGCTATCGAGGGATTACGCGAACACTCACCTAGGGTATGAGTTGTATGGTGTCACTCCTCACTGGAAATTCTATGGGTCCAAATGTCCTGCAGCTAACACTGGATTGGAAGCGGTCAAGATACGGGTATAATCATCATGCAAAGAACCACTTCTCCTGCGGGGAAACTTACATCTCCACACTTCTCCATTTCCCACCTATCCATCCCCTACAAATTCCCATAAAATCTTCTAAAAATAACGACAGTATAATAAGAATAGATTCAAATAATTTCGACGACGGTTTCTCCGAAGCCACAAAAGGGAAAAGCGTTCAATTGCTTCCCCGCAACATCTATCTCTCCTACAAGCTTGTCGACGCCGTAGCACCCGATAGGCGAATAGAATAACGTCACGTGACCGGGGTATTAATAATGGACCGACTGCGAGGCTTAATGCTCGCCGCCAGGCTTTCTTAATACTTCGCCCCATTGTCGGCGCGAACAAAAGATTTCGAACTTCTTATATCGCAGCCGCCTGTAGACGATAGTCGATTGTTTAGGTTAACGTGCGACGGTTGGCGGGGTGAAGGGAGTAGGCGTCGACTTTATCCCCGCCCGGTCGACGGCAACTGTTCGCCCCATTGAATTTAATAGAGTCGTTAAGGCGTAGGTATCGCCGTCGCTTATATACAGATTAATAGTTCCGATCGCGCTTTGAATGGGAGATGGTGGGAGCGATTCGGGATAAATTCTATCATTTTGGGTTGAGGGATGAGCGAGGGGTGAAAAATGATCGACGCTTGAACGTTTGTCTGTTGGGAAAAGTGCCCCCTCTTAGGAGGGTGTTTGTCAACACGGCAAGGTTTCGGTTTGTATTCAATGTTGAAACCCTTCTATATGTATAGGTCAAAGTTACAGTGAATTGGGATTGGGGAATTAAGATAATATCGGGAAAAATGGACTGACAACTTCTTTCCCAAAAAAAAACCGAAGTTCGGGAGGAACTCCATTGAGTAAAATGGGTACATCGATTTGCCTCGCCATCTAACGAGGTTTTCATGTATTAATTTTGAACGCGGTAAATTTGAAATATAAATTTTTTTAGTACTTTCAACAATTTGTCGCACTTATATTAAACTACAATACCTTTTAAAAGCGATCTCCATTCCTTAACTTCTTGCAAACCGGAAATGCCTAGGTGGTGTTAACGACGAAGCCGTTGAATCGCCCTCGCATGCCCGACCACGATTTTATATCCCTCAAATTAAGAATCGTTTAGATATCGTGCCTGCAAATATTCTTGGCGGTTTGGACTCATCAAGCGCTTTAATTTGGTGTGTAACACAACTAAATTACCACCACTTTGATTTCTCGCAGAAATCTTAGGGAGTACCCCTTTGAAAATTTGAAAGAAATTCAACCGACACCGATTTCGATGCAAGTTGGTGAATTTCTGTTTTCGAGGACGTAGAATGCGATTTTTTGCTTTAAATTGACGAAATGGGAAACGTTGGCAAACTGTGAGGCCGGCAATGGTAAAATCCTCTCCAAAATCTGATGAAAATTGTCCGAAGTGAAGCCACTAAGTTCCAAATTGGTAATTTGATACTTTGCAAGATGGTAAATACGATCTTGTATCCTAAATTACCTAAAAACCATCCCCACAAGCTTGTAAACTTTGACGAAGTTGGAATTATCCTCAAAATTCATGAATTTTCCCCATTTTTCGCGTTTTATATCCTCCAAATTAAGAATCGTTAAGAATTCGTGCCTGCAAATGTTTTTGGCGGTTTGTACTCGTCAACAGCTTTAATTTGGTGTGTAACACAACTAAATTACCACCACTTCGATTTTTCGCAGAAATCTTAAGGGGTACCCCTTTGAAAATTTGAAAGAAATTCAATCTATGCCGATTTCGATGAAAGGCGGTGAAGTTATGTTTTCGAGGACGTAGAATGCGATTTTTGCTCTAAATTGACGAAATGGGAAACGTTAGCAAACTTTGGGGCTTGCAATGGTAAAATCCTCTCCAAAATCTGATGAAAATTGTCCGAAGTGAAGCCACTAAGTTCCAAATTGGTAATTTGATACTTTGCAAGATGGTAAATACGATCCTGTATCCTAAATTACCTAAAAACCATCACCACAAGCTTGTAAATCTTGACGAAGTTGGAATTATCCTCAAAATTCATGAATTTTCCCCATTTTCCGCGTTTTATATCCTCCAAATTAAGAATCGTTAAGAGTTCGTGCCTGCAAATGTTT
Organism: Chrysina gloriosa; assembly: GCA_038088585.1. Taxonomy (NCBI): domain Eukaryota; kingdom Metazoa; phylum Arthropoda; class Insecta; order Coleoptera; family Scarabaeidae; genus Chrysina; species Chrysina gloriosa. Next base: position 38,096,941 of record CM076093.1, on the reverse strand, counting down.
TTGGCGGTTTGTACTCGTCAACAGCTTTAATTTGGTGTGTAACACAACTAAGTTACCACCACTTCGATTTTGCGCAGAAATCTTAAGGGGTACCCCTTTGCAAATTTGAAAGAAATTCAATCTATGCCGATTTCGATGAAAGCCGGTGAAGTTATGTTTTCGAGGACGTAGAATGCGATTTTTGCTTTAAATTGATGAAATGGGAAACGTTGGCAAACTGTGAGGCCGGCAATGGTAAAATCCTCTCCAAAATCTGATGAAAATTGTCCGAAGTGAAGCCACTAAGTTCCAAATTGATAATTTGATACTTTGCAAGATGGTAAATACGATATTGTATCTTAAAATACCTAAAAACTATCACCACAAGCATGTAAATTTTGAGTAAGGTGGAATTATCCTCAAAATTCATGAATTTTCCCCATTTTTCGCGTTTTATATCCTCCAAATTAAGAATCGTTAAGATGTCGTGCCTGCAAACACAACTAGATTACCACCACTTCGATTTTTCGCAGAAATCCTAATCCCTTTGAACATTTTGCAAGAAATTCAACCGAAGTAGAAGAAGCCCAATAGCATAGCATGTATTTCTACCATTAGTACCGCATTAATCCTTCAGGCGCCCAACTCCGCGATCTTCATTCCTCAACTTCTTACAAACAAGGAATGCCGGGGTGGTGTTAACGCGGAAGCCGTTAAATCGCCCTCGCACGCCCATTTACGAACGTCGAAGCGGACGCAACGCCAAATTGGATTAAAGCAGTCGAAACAGCTATAAGTTAGACGGGGACACGACTCTAATCGCTCGACGGCTTTTGCGACGCGAGCTAATCGTGGAAGGGCGGATTCGGAGCGGGTAAATATATGAATTTAATCCGGGGATGCAGCGACGTAACGTCGAGGATGCCAGCGCGGGGGTGACGGGGCGGAAGGGACGCCCAGACGTTATGATGCTTTCAGCGGGTTCTCGTCGTCATCCGACATTTCCTGTTCTTGATTACTGTAATCGCGAAGACGAAGACCTCTCTCCCTTCGTCCCCCCTTCCACTCACGACCCATCTCCGAGAGTCGGATTATCAAGCGTCCTTTTGTTTCCGACGTAGAGAGCTGCTTCCTACCGGCGGCGATGATGGCAATGACGGTGGTAATAGAGTAATGGTCCGTGGAAACGGGGGAAAGGGTTAAAGGAGATGAGAGGACGGCGGACCGCCATTCTCCGCGCTCAGACGGGCTTCATTTATCCGGCGTTGTGGAAACTCCGAAATTAAATCGTCCATTCATAATAACTCGCTTTCCGGCGCTTGCTTCGCCGGTCACCCTCTCCTCTCTGTCGGTATATATATGGATTTTTTGAACTCCCGAAGCTTCGTAAACGTTATGCGCGATTTAGACGGCTAAGTACCCGCTCCTCGATGCAGAAAGGGTGAAATCAGAACCGGGCGGAGGGAGGGGAATGACGGTTTGAAGATTACACCTCTTCCTCGCTTTACCGGTTTGGAATATGCGAGACTTGGTAGATTATCGTCGATTCATTTCGACTTCGTTTTTGCGGCCGCGGTATATTTAGATAAGCTTTCTTTGATCCATTCAGAAACGATGTTGCATTTTTATCGTCGAAAAATCTCTTTGAAGACGATGAAATTGTGGAATTATGAAAGCGACTAAAGGAGCTTTAAGTAGAAGTTTGTGGTAAAGCAGTAATTTTCGACCTCCAAGACGCCTATATCGATAAAACATACATCAAGGGAAAGCACCGCTAGATGTCGCTAGGTAAGCTGGTGGGGATATTGTGACCAGGTCAGACAAGCCGAGGATTTTGGCAAAAGAAGTATTCGTCCTTGACTTTGAATATAATCAGATATAGATTTGTAGGTCAAGGTCAGACACGAGATGGCGAGATGACGTAGTAATGTTAAACCTCTTAATCCTTTGGAGAGAGACGGAGACATAGCGAATGAGAGTCACTAAATAATAGGATACGCAGATCACAAAGCCGTTATACCCAGAGACGAAAAGGAACTTAAAGAAATAAAACAAAGATTGATAGAGGACATAGCAGCTTGGACTGCAAATAAATAAGAAGAAAAGTAAGATTACGAAAGTAGGAAGAGTTAGTGAACAAGGAGCAGAGTTCAAAGTTTTGTACACATTTACGGGAGATGAATTTTGAGTAGATGGATCAGTCAGTAACGAACAGGTGCGAGGAAGAAAAGGAAATTGAGGCTAGACCGAGTAAAGCTACTACTGACCATATCTTAAAATTTTCGAACAATTCAGCAAAAGCTAGGACATATGTAACCTAGGCCTCGAATATGATGTAAACACCATTAAACATCCCCAAAAGCTATGTGAATGCAGCTATGAAAGCCCTAGAAGTGACTTCAAAGAAATAAGAAGCAGCTTGGTGTCCATATGCCGATATTCTTCACTGACTTTGCGAACGTTAGGAAATGTGAAACCTAGGCTTAGCCTTCGATGTAACCAGCTTCAAATGCCCTACCATACGGCCTGAATCCAGCCGTGAAAGCCCTAGAAGCTACTTCAAAGAAATAAGATAAAACTTACCCACAGGCAGAACAACATCTCAAAATTTTCGACTAATTCTAAAAACTAGAGTATATGAGAACTAGGCCTAGCCTTAGAAGTTACTTCAAAAAAATTGAAAGGAGCCTTGCAACCAAGTGTTGACCAGATTACAAGATTTTCGATTGATCTTCCAAAAGTTAGAATACGTAAAACCTTAAACCTGGACTCCGATCTAAATGCCCCAAATGAAGTCGTGAAAGCCCTTGATATCAAATTTTCACTACAATAAAAAGGCACAAAGAAAGACTTACGCTGGAAACTTGGCGAGGGAGTGCTTGTTCTTGTACTTTTGTAAGCATTTCTCGTTCATCGTCTCCATGCACTTCCTGGTCGCCATAAATTTCTTCTCGATCTCATCGAGGTACTTGCTCTGCGTCTTCTCCATTTTTAACTTCAAATTTTGAGGAACACCCACGAGAATATCAAACCCACCTACACGTCAAACTTGTTAAAGTTCTGTCAACTTGGCAGGTCTTTGTGACGCGATTAACGTAAGGCGCAGTATAAAAGCGTCGAAATAGAGCGCCGCGACCACAAATTCCTACTTTGGACATGAATAACCTCAACTTCCGGCTTTTAAAGTTCATAACCTCCAATTCTGACATTTAGCGGTAATAACCTCCAATTCTGACACATTGGATATTGATAACCTGAAGCTTTGATATATTTTGATATTCCGCTCACATTTCAGCTGACATATCTCAAAATTTAAGACTACGATCGTCAATAATGTCAAGATTTGCGATTATCAATGTCAAAAGTCCAAATTTGCAGTTGCTAAGATCAATAATGTGAAACTTAGAACCAACAATTTTGACATCGTCGACCTTCGTAGACCCCAATTTTGACTTTTAGTATCAATAACCACAAATTTTAGCGTTCATAATCTCCAATTCTGACATTTCGGATATGCATAGCCTCAAGCTTTGATATTTTTGACATTTCGGTGTCAAACGTCAAAATTTTAGGTTATCGATGTCAAAAGTCAAAATTTGACGTTACGAACGTCAACGATGTCAAAATTTCTGCCTCCAATTTTTACATTATTGACGTTGGCAAACGCAAATTTTGACGTTTGACATCGATAATCTCAAACTGTTGATCATCTGTTGATATTTGACAGCAGAAATTCGAACAGGTGAATCTCTCTGAACGATCATGGAACGTCTAAATAAAGTGTTATGGCGGAAAACAGCGGATTTCCTTTGAAATTGTAAAGGAATTACGAATTGCCTAATAAGACCAAAACAGTTATCGAGCATCACGAAATTTGGGCTATACGAAACTGTAATAAGACCGACGGCGTTAAGCCGGTAGGAGGCATGTTTTTGAACAAATCTACAAAGGAAATAGTAAAGAGGTGGAAAAGGAAACTACTTCGATGGATAATAGGAGGGAAAAACCGTAAGTGGCTATGTAAGAAGAACCTATGAAGAGATCTACGAGGTCTACCAAAAACCACAGATAGATTTGATCATTAAACCAAGAAGATTACAGTAGCTAGGCCACAAAATCCACAAACGTGGCGAGATTTCAAACGATAGTCTTTCGAGGAACTGCACCAAGATCTTACACCGAAAGCTAGAACTAATCGAACCTAACCCCTGACAAATAGTATTAATTTCACTCCAAAACAGGCATGAAGGCTACCTCTATCCGTGAGGATGGAAATCGTGAAAATCGATAAGTAATCGATAACGTGTAGATGTCGCCCGCATCAAATCAATTATCAAAGATTAATTAATGGCAACAAGTGTAACGACAGAACTCGTGGTACGCGCGAAGAAAAGAGAAAAGAAATAATGTAACAACCAGCGGAAACGAAAGTATTCGAATTTTCGAAATAATTACTAATTGTAAACGGAAATAAAGGTGTAACAAAATGTATTAAGAACTACGTTGCTCGAATGAAATGTACTGGTAACACAATTGTGACGTGGTTGATACGCGTTAGATGGCGCCCTCTACAACTGGCAGTACTGGTCATAGTGTGTTAGATACATTATCCGGGATTCAATATTGACACCGTTATAGACTTGCACAAAACTCGATTATTGCATTGTGAGAGAATTCATATCGAATCCCTCTCACATGTACAAACATCAATGTTCAGACCATATATACATAAAATTTGTATACGAAATTACAGCTCTTGCAAAGCCGTACTGACGAGCGGTATAACCGCGAAACGTACGTCTACGGATGGCAAGAGAAGATCAAAATTTTGTAATTTGCATTTCTCCCACGGCGGGTAGCCGAAGAGCGCGACTGCAGTTACTGCAGGAGGCTGTGGCAACACAAGTTGTCCACTTCTGTAGAAAAATAACTGTAAAAAATGCGTAATACGTGCATTGTGAGAGAATTCATATCGAATCCCTCTCACATGTACAAACATCATTATTGCATGGACGAAACGTGGCTCGTTCCTACCACCTACGCTTCAAACGACGACACACCGAACGAAGGAATTTTGAAATGGGGAAACCGATTGTGAACAATTCCAACTACAAGTGATCAAATAGACGAAACGAATGTTCAAATGACCCAAATCTCATCACCAAAGTCGTTCCGAATTTCTCAAATATTTTAATCCAGAAATTTCGAGTAATATGGCACCAACACAAGTGGACGTACTGATGATGTAGGAGACCCTTAGGATGTTATGCTATGGAGGGAATGGCAGCAGTTGGTTCTACTCGTAAGAAAGTCATCGCAGGTCATTGGATAATCGACGGAAGTCACCCCTGACGAAGTCCAATCACATCTTTCATTCTCCAATATTCCAATCACCATCGGAACTGTGTATTCAATCCTCAACGTTGAACGTTGAACTTTTCGGCTCAAATGGATATTTTTAAGTTAAGATCAAGAGATTAGTGGCGAAATAGCGGAAGTAATTCTAGGGATTGGTATTTGAAAAGTTAACCGGATATGAAATCGCAGATTAACGACGATTGACTTCGTGCACGACAATTTAGTAAAATCTACATCGGACAGACCACGTCGAGAAATACGCGGATTTTCGCGTAATAATTGAGCCGAAACAATGGAATTATATCGAATTTATTTAATTTAAACACACGATATGCTCCGCTTCCGGAATCGATCCGATAAATAACACCAAATAAAACATCCACATCCAAATTCACCCCCATTGTCCGATAACACCTGTATCGATCCTCGTGAGCGTCTCCCTCTCCCCAAACGCTGCTTCGGACGACGAAGCTCCCCACGAATTCCTCCTAGCTAGATCGGGACGCAACGGTCATTTATTCGCGGCCCCCGACGCCGACGCCACCGCCGCCGCCTCCGAATGGACATTACGTCAGGCCGTATAGCCGTCAACGGAACCGATTTATCGAGGCCATTTCGGGCCGTAACCGGACGTAAAACGGAGGAAACGTGTAGGTGCGAGGAGGTACGTCGGTCTGTCCGGCGATCGAAGGGCTTATTATCAATATGGCGAGGCGATGTATCAACATTTCGCCACTAATAATTCAAGAAGACGCGGGCGGGGGAGGGGGGCGTTATTGTACTGCGATGGAGCGAGCCGCGTCGGATACGCGACAATATCGGAAGACGGGGTAAAAACGAATCTGATCGATTTGGAGGGAATACGGGATGGGATTGGGGAGAGCGGGGGCGGAGAAAAGATCTTTCCGTCCTTCGAACTGAAGAGGTCGCGTAATTGGAATACTTCATGAGTGCTGCGCCGTCGTAAAATTTTAATGCGCCTTTGGTAATTCCATCAGCGCGCGCACCCTTCGAATTACGATTAATAAAATACCGCAAGGCGGTGTGTTTGGGTTGAAGCCTGTGATTAATTCAAGTCGTTTTAAAAATTGATGCCGTTGGATCGATTCGTTGAAGTCCACGTTTTACGTTCGGAGTCAACAGAAAGTTAACTTTTTGTTTGAATGTCTTATTTTATGTCAATGTTCCCTCTTGCTTACCCCCTTTCTTCACCACTTTTCTTCCCTATTTACCCTACTTCCCGCTTCATCCTCACCTGTACATCTATCCCCTCAGCTGATTTCGTGGATGCCCTATTGTAATATTTAAATCAGCTGATCGTTCCGGGCGCCATGTTGTCATATTTAAATCAACTGATCGTCCATGACGTTATGTTATGACATTTAAATTAACTGATTTCATGGGAGCCGTATTATAATGCTCAGACCAGCTGATCTTTCTTGACATCGTGACGTTATATTTAAATCAGTTGATTGGCTTTAATGATATGGTATGACGTCCAAATAAAAAGAAGGTTTTTGGTGTCATATTGTCATGATTAAATCAGCTGATCTCGTGGGCGCCATATTGTGACACCTGAATCAGTTGATCATTCTTGACGCCATATTGTCATATTTAAATCACTCGGTCGTCCTTAATGCTATGTTATGACGTTCTAATCAGCTGATTGTTCTTGGCGCCGTACTATGTTCTTTAAATCAGATGATCTCGTGGATGCCGTATTGTGTAACTTGAATCGGCTGATCGTTTTTGACGCCATGTTGGCATGCTTAAATCAGCTGATCGTTCTGGATGCTGTTTGCAATACCTAATTCAGCTGATCGTCTTTGGCATCATGTTATGTAATTAAAATCAGCTAATCTCGTTGGCGCAATATTGTCACTCCTGCATCAGTTAATCATTCTTGACGCCATGTTATGACATTAAAATCGGCTGATCTCCTGGGCGCCATATTGTAAGACCTGAATCAGTTGGTCATCCTTGACAACATATTGTCATATTTAAAATTAGCTGATCGGTCTTAGTGCTATGTTATGACATTTAGAACAGATAATCATTCTTGGCGCCATGTTATGACGTTTAAATCCGATGATCTCGTGAACGCCGTATTGCAATACTTAAATTGTTTTGAACGTCATTTGCAATACCTAATTCAGCTGATCGTCCTGGACGCCCTGTTCCCATATTTAAAACAGGTGATCGTTCTGGATCTCATTTGCAATACCTAATTCAGCTGATCGTCTCTGGCGTCCTGTTATGACATTAAAATCAGCTGATCTCCTGGGCGCCATATTATAATACCTCAATCAGTTGATCATTCTCGACGCCATGTTGTCATGTTTTAGCTGATCGGCCTTATTGCTATATTATGTCCTTTAGATCAGCTGATCGTTCTTGGTACCATGTTATGACGTCTAAAATCAGATAGTTCCTAGGATGGCGTACTATAATACTTGAATCAACTATTAATTCTGGACGCCATATTGCCATATTTGAATCAGCTGATGGTTCTGGAGGTCATTTACAGAACCTAATTCAGCTGATCGTCCTTAGCGTTATGTTATGAAATTAAAATCAGCTGATCTCATTGGCGCCATATTGTAACACCTGGATCAGTTCATTATTCTTGTGACGTTTAGATCAGCTGATCGTTCTTGGTACCATGTTATGACGTCTAAAATCAGATAATTTCTAGGATGGCGTACTGTAATACTTGAATCAACTGTTCATTCTGGACGCCATATTGCCATATTTGAATCAGCTGATGGTTTTGGATGTCAATTACAGAATCTAATTCAGCTGATCGTCCTTAGCGTTATGTTATGAAATTAAAATCAGCTGATCTCGTTGGCGCCATATTGTAACACCCGAATCAGTTCATTATTCCTGTGACGTTTAGATCAGCTGATCGTTCTTGGTACCATGTTATGACGTCTAAAATCAGATAATTTCTAGGATGGCGTATTGTAATACTTGAATCAACTGTTCATTCTGGGCGCCATATTGTCATATTTCAATCAGCTGATGTTTCTGGAGGTCATTTACAAAACCTACTTCCGCTGATCGTCCTTAGCGTTATTTTATGAAATTAAAATCAGCTGATCTCGTGGGCGCCATATTGTAACACCTGGATCAGTTCATTATTCTTGTGACGTTTAGATCAGCTGATCGTTCTTGGTACCATGTTATGACGTCTAAAATCAGATAATTTCTAGGATGGCGTACTGTAATACTTGAATCAACTGTTCATTCTGGACCCCATATTGCCATATTTGAATCAGCTGATGGTTTTGGATGTCAATTACAGAATCTAATTCAGCTGATCGTCCTTAGCGTTATGTTATGAAATTAAAATCAGCTGATCTCGTTGGCGCCATATTGTAACACCTGGATCAGTTCATTATTCCTGTGACGTTTAGATCAGCTGATCGTTCTTGGTACCATGTTATGACGTCTAAAATCAGATAATTTCGAGGATGGCGTATTGTAATACTTGAATCAACTGTTCATTCTGGACGCCATATTGTCATATTTCAATCAGCTGATTGTTTCTGGAGGTCATTTACAAAACCTAATTCCGCTGATCGTCCTTATGCGTCATGTTCTGAAATTGCAATCAGCTGATCTCGTTGGCGCCATATTGTAACACCTGGATCAGTTGATTATTGTGACGTTTAGATCAGCTGATCGTTCTTGGTGTCATGTTATGACGTTTAAATCAGGTGATCTAGAAGACATCGTATTGTAATACTTGAATTACCTGATCATCCTGGACGTTATGTTGTCATGATTAGATCATCTGATCGTTCTTTATTCCATGTTGTCATATTTAGATCAGCTGATCGTTCTGGGTGTCATTTGCAGAATCTCGCTCAGCTGATCGTTCTTTACGGCATATTATGGCGTTTAAATCGATACATCGTTCTGGGCGCCATTTGTAATACCTTCCTCCTCGGTCCGCTTCCCTCCTTCCTTCGTCGAAACCTTTGACCACGCAATTATTAATTGATTCCAAGACAGGTGTGTCACCTAGTGTCACCTAGACAGAACCTTCAAATCGTGTCATATCTAGTCATACAGTTTGAATATGCCGACTTCGTTACCAGCGAAACACGTGTCCTAGTACTAAAACCAATTACGTCGTGCGGAATTTACCGATGCGATCTTCCCTTAGTGATACTAGGCCATAGTTCTTGCATCCGTCACTAGATCTCTTGCTTCATTAATTTCCTTTCCTAATTGACCCTATTACCTAGGAATTCAGTTTTCTATACACCCTCCGTTTGCTCCCGAATTTTCGAGGTTTCTAATGGGGGTAGGAAAGGTGTGGTGAAATTTCGATTTCCCCGCAATCGAAACTTTTCGATCTTATCTCGCGACGGGGTAAACTTTAAAACGTGAAAGAGCTCGACTTCCACGAAAACCAATTACACCCCATTTAATTTTCCTGAAGCGCTAAAACTTCGATAGGATCTCGAATCGGGGGTGGTTTTTCTAGGAGGAGGAGGAGGGGGCTCGATTTAAAAATATCCGTCGTCGTTCGAAATCGGAACCCCTAATCTCCTAATCGATCCCAATTATCGCGATAAGACGCCATTTTTTCTCGATTTGCGCCGAATTAGCGACGACGACGACGACGACGCTTAATTAATACGATTAGCGGGCGTCATTTGCATTCGTCGGTAATAAAAGGTACTAAACGATGCCATCGTAAAAGTCATGTTCGCGTGAGTACTCTTGACGTTTTGTTTTCCTGCGGTTGTTTGAGTTTTTTTGTTCGGAGGGCGAGCACCTGCCGCTTCCCCGCGCCGCCACCACCATCGCGGGGGTTATTTACGAGCGTTCTTAAATTAAAAAAATAAGAACGGAAACCGGGTCAGGCGTTTTTAGAAGCGCTGAATAACAAATATGCTAATTAGCTCGATTGTCGGTATCGCATGGCGATTACGCCAAAGCTCTCGAATCTATTGTTACGAAACGTAGGGGAGTCAAAGTGGTACCCTAAAAACGCCTTTTGTTATCGGCACAAAAAGTTGTGCGGAAATACGTGAGGTGTGGGAGGAAGTTGATTTAAAGCTGCTACTGAGGGAAAAAGTTAAAAATTTGAATCTACGTTCATTTAGCGGTTGATGGCACCTTCAACCCCCATACCATTTTGTACTGAGAATCTAGTTAATTTCTTAAACCAGATTGCTCCGGCCTAGATCTTAATTAATGATATAAGAAGCATATATTATTACAAATTATATTTACAAATTTTGAGAAATATTTAACACAAAATAAAGATAATTACCTAGTGTTGTGTGTGTGTGTGAGTGTAATGTCTTTTATTCGATGATGGTTCTTCCTATGTCTCCTCTCTTGAATCCCTTCTTCGATGCAGCTTTATTTTCTATGGACTCTTCCCTCCCTTAACTTCTTTTTTCGGTGTGGCTCTATTTTCTATGGATTCTTCCCTTTTTTTTAAATCCTTCTTCTCCGGTGTGGTGAGGTTCTTTATTCACTGGTACTTCCTTTTAAAACCCTTTTAGTCCAAAATATATTTTAAACTTCTTTGTTGACTTATCTATCTTGTCAATTTTCTTAGTCCTCAACCAAATAAACTTTCTATTTTTTCCGGAAATCAGGACTACACTATATTATTTCTCCGTTGTCCTCGAAACGAAAACTTTAATTGACTTTGAGTTGAGTTCATCCAAGCCATAACGTTGTTATAGAAACCTGTATCGAATGTCGATGTATCCTTGGTTATTTATCCAGTGGTTATTAGGAATTCTTGTGATGTGAAAGTATTGTATGTATGTGTCTGAATGTTTACTATTCTTTTCTATCTTTTGATCGATGCTTTTTATAATAATTAATAAGTTTATTTCTAGTTACATTTGTTTCTCCCATTAAACGTCTCTGCATGGAGTTAAAATAAGAAGCTAACACCCGTAGGGTAATAAAATGCTTAAAAGGTGGTGTGCTTGGTTTCGAAAAAGTATAAATAGAACCCAAAAATAAACCCAATATCATTTGAACATAAATATCCATAACCTCAACATTTACTGTGAATTTAACATATAATGAATTGTAATAAATGATAAATTTTCTAATGGTAATTAACCATTTGGGTATTATTATACTACAATTCAATTGTTTGTTAGTTTCGGGACACGTGTTTTGCTGGGAATTACACCGCAATTTTAAAACCTTCCTCAGCTCTCGTGTAAGTCATTTGCTGTGATTAGTGCTACTTTTTCTGATGATTATTATTTGGCTTTAGGGTCAACTGAAAGAGAGACTTTAATTCTACTCATTTTTTGGCTGCAATCCTCAATAGTTTTTCTATCTTTAATTTAAGTCTTAACGTTGTACAGCCAGTACTTTTTCTAAAAAAAAAAATTCGGTATTGTTTTGTGTACAAAACTTCCAATTTCATTGGAGCCTCTTCTTCGCACAGTAAAATTCATAATTGCTAATTTACTTTAACCTGCTGAGGGCGCTTTCAATTGTATGCTTACCGTGTTCACATTGCTGAAAACGAGCAAGTTGTGAACAACTCATTAATTGATTTTCCTTTGTTTCTGTTTCAGGTAAGTCGCGGAGATGCATCTCCTAATTTACGTAAGTCCAAAACTAATTTTACCGTTTTTATCGCTCATCACATCACTACAACTCATCCTCGCTTCATTTTCCACTTCTTTCCATTTTTAACGAACGAACAAAACAAACATATTTCGAGCGGGAATTTGCATGTCGCGCCGTCAAAACTGCACCCACCCTTCAAAACGTACGTTACGTACGAGACGCGCCCTCTTTCTTGCTCGAATTTACGACCCGAAAAGGGGGTGGATCGGCCGATAATAATAATTTTTCCGCGCTTAAAACCGGGCGTCGGCGGTGACGGCGGTGGAGGCGATGTAGGTGGGGTACCCTATGTTTGAAGAAATTGGGGTGAATTCCGCGTGTTTGCCCCATATAAATATTGACCATCGGTGTGGGGGGTTGGAGATCGGGGGAGGGAGAAGGCGTTTTACCGGATCGTCCGACCGGCGGATGTTAATTCGGGGAAAGCACGCGATCTTCGCCGCCGCCCACCACTACCGCCGCCGACAATGAATTATGTAAATATGGAGTGAGACAGAGAACGAGAAACGCAAAAGCGGGAAGAAAAAGGGTAAGGTTATGTTTGTTCGCGCGCGAAACGGAATTTTTAGCGCGAAATTGCAGTTTAATTGAGTAATTGGATCTCGAAGGGCGCCTCAATTACGTCCAGCCGGCGCGCTGTATTGAATTAAATTGATTAATGGGTGCTGTTTTTGTCGCGCGATAAGTCCTTTTTAATATTCGAGGCGCTGCCTCGCCCGTGTCCTAATCGAATTTCGCCGGAATATGAATATATGCGATGGAAGAATTTGGAGTTTTGTTTTTCCGATTTCCTCCTTTTATTCTAATATCGTACCGAAATAGGAATAGTAATAACAATAACATCAACGATAGTAATAATTACAACAATAATTATAGATATATTTCAGTCAGCCGATTATTTTTCGTACCACATTGTCACACTTAAAGCAGCTGATCGTTCCTGACGCCACGTCGTGGTACTCAAAACACTGATCGTCAAAATCAGCTGATCATATTGGACGCCATGCTGTGATAGTCAAATCCTCGTTCGTTTGCTGATCCCACGTTATAGCGCTTAAAACAGCTAATTGCTATGATCGCCATATTGTAACACGCATCAGCTGAATGTTCTTAATTTCAAGGTTATAATGTTTAAATCGGGTGATCACTATCGAGCCCGTATTATGATTCTAAATCAGTTGATCCTCCTTGGCGCTGTGACATAAAAATCAGCTGATCGCTTTGTAGGTCATATTGTGAAAGCTAAATCAGCTACCCATTCGCTGACGCTTTGTTATTGCGGTTGAAACAGCTGATCACCATATTCAAACATGAATCAGTTGAACGTTCTTGATTTCATATGGTGATGTTTAAATCTGCTGATCATTATTCAGCCTATATTATGACACTTAAATTTGCCGATCGTTCTTCATCTTATCGTGACATCAAAATCAGCTGGTCGCCTTAGAAGCCATGTTGTGATAGCCAAATCAGTAGCTCGTTATGCTTATTATATTATTTCAAGTTCAAATCATCAACACCTTTATGTTGATAGTGTAGGTTGTCACTCTTTCTAAGAATCAAAAAAGAGAATAATTTCAATAATACTAGAATACACATTTTAAATGTCAATCTTTTATGTAAAAATTCCAGTTATATAAAACACTCGCTCTAAATAGTCGTCTCAAGAATTTGTTCAAGTCGATACACAGATTTCAGTTTCGATTCAGACTGCATGTCAACTGTGTTAACATTTTACGCGCTAATGCAATTATTACTCATGTGGTATAAGATTACGCTTTCATCCCACTTTCTACAAGGTGTTCTGGAAGCTGATTATTCTCGACGCCATATCGTAACAGTTAAATCAGCAGGTTGTTGTTGACGCCGCGTTGTAGCGCTTGAAATAGCTGATCGTACTTGCTGTCATGTTCTAAGACAAATCAGCTGAACGTTCTCGACTTCATATTATAATATTTGAACCAGCTGATCGCTGCTGAGGCCAAGTCATGACATTTAAAGTAGCTCATCGTATTGGACACGATGTTGTGATGGTAAAAATCAGCTGTTCGTTTGTTGTAGCGCTTAAAATAGCTGATCGTACCGGTGGCCATGTTGTAAGACAAATCAGCTGAACGTTTCTGACTTCATGTTATGATATTTGAACCAGCTGATCGCTAGTCAGGCCAAGTTATTACATTTAAAGTAGCTGATCGGCTTTGTGATCGATATTGTGAGGGCTAAATCAGCTGTTCGTTTGTTAACGCTATGTTGTAGCGCTTAAAATAGCTAGTCGACCTGGTCGCCATATTGGAACATAAATCAGTTGACGGTTCGTGACTTCATATCGTCGTGTTTAAATCAGCTGATCCATATTGAGACCATGTTTGATGGCGTTTTTGCTACGACGACTTCGCATTTTTTTACACGTACATCGTGAGTACACGTCATCCAGTCAATCATATCCAATCCCCTTACCAGAAACCTTCCCTTCGTCTCCACGACGACTTCCAAAAGGCAACTATCGCCGCCGATGGCATGTTATGACATTTAAGTCACCTGGTCGTTCTTAAAGCTATATTATAAGATATAAATCAGCTGATTATTATCGATGACATATCGTGACATTTAAATCAGCAGTTCGTTGTTGACGCCACGTTATAGCGCTTAAAATAGTTGATCGCTCTCATCGTCGTGTTGTAAGACAAATCAGCTGAACGCTCTTGACATCATGATATGATGCTTGATCTAACTGATAGCTATTGAGGCTATGTTTGACATTTAAATTAGGTGATGGTTGTTAACGCTTTATTATAAGACCTAAATCAGCTGACTGTTCTTGGCGCCATATCGTGACTGTTAAATAAGCTGTTCGTTTGTTGACGCCGTGTAATATAGCTTAAAGTAACTGATCGCTTTCGTCGCGATGTTGTAACACAAATCAGCTAAACGTTCTTGACTTCATGTTATGATACTGAAGCCATGTCTGACATTTAATTTAGCTGATCGTACTTAATGCTTTATTACAAGATATAAATAAGTTGATTATTTTTGGACCCATATCTTGATAGTTAAACAAGCTGCTCGTTTGTTGACGTCATGTTATAGCGCTTAAAACAGCTGATCTCCTTTGTCGCCATATTGTAAAACAAATCAGATGAATATTCGTGTCTTCACTTTGTGACGTTTGAATCAGCTGATCGCGATATCGCTGCTGTGTTATCACACTCAAATCGGTTGATCGTTCTTGATTCTGTCATGACTTCAAAACTAGTTGATCATCTTGGACGCTATGTTGAGCATAACTAAATTACCTGCTCTGTTGTTGACAGTTTTATAACGCCTAAAATCGCTGAACGCGCTGGTCGCCATATTGTAACAAGAAATCAGTCGAGCGTTCTTGATTTCA
Organism: Chrysina gloriosa; assembly: GCA_038088585.1. Lineage (NCBI taxonomy): Eukaryota > Metazoa > Arthropoda > Insecta > Coleoptera > Scarabaeidae > Chrysina > Chrysina gloriosa. The sequence continues at coordinate 38,081,583 of CM076093.1, read as the reverse complement.
TCTCGTGCTATTTCAACCAGCTGATCGATATTTAGGTCATTTTGTGACATTTAAAACAGGTGATCTGCCTTGACACCATATTATGATGCAAATTAGTCAGGCATTGTTGACTTATGCAAATTAGTTAAACCAGCAGTTAGCTGATGACATCATTGCAGGGTTTAAAGCAGCCGATCGCCCCCTGGTCGCCATATTGTAAAACAAATCAGCTGAACATTCAACATTCAGTTTTTAGTTTGTGATGTTTAAATCAGCTGATTGCAATTGAAGCTACGTTATGACTTCTGACAGTTAAATCAGCTCCGATCATTCTGGACGTTGTCATGAGATCAAAATTAGCTGATCGTCTTGGACGCCATGTTGTAATTAGTCGCTCATTTGCTGCCAAAATGTTATAGCGCTTAAAACAGCTGATTACTTTAGTCGCCATATTGTAAACCAAATCCCCTAAAACTCTTGACTTGACTTTGTGACGCCTAAATCAGCTGCTCGCCATTGAAACTAGGTTTTGATACTTGAATCAGCTGATCGTTTTTGAGGCTGTTGCGACATCAAAATCAGCTGATCGTCTTGGACATCTTATTATAGCTCTTGAACCAGCTGATTTCTGTTGACGCCATATTGTGGTGCAAATCAGCTGATTGTTCTTGACGCCATGTTGTCGTACAAATCAGCTGAGCCAAGCTTTAAATTTTAAACCAACTGATCGGACCTGCGGCCATATAGCACCCGATCTACTTAATCGCTTTTAAATACAAATACATAATAAGTTAAGTAAGAACAAGACATATTCACATGGTTTACGTAATACCTTGGCTCTTATTGTCGTTTTGCGTTTGCGACCACTTCGCATGTTTGCGGCCTTTTTCTCTTCCTTTTTGAGTATACGTCATTCGTTCAATCACATCCAATCCCCTTACCAGAAACCTTCTATTCGTCCCTGCGGCGACCTCCAAAAGGCAACTATTCGCACCTGGTTCGTCTCACGGGCTTCGAGAGAGCCGTTTCGGTATCATCTTGCGAACTTTGCCCGTTTGCGTTTCTTCCGGCGGTCGTAAGGACCCCGTTACGGCTCCTCTAACACCGCCATCACCACACCCGGTTTCTTCCCAGCTCGACCTCTTCGAGATTTTCGGGCCGGGCGAGAATCGAGCGGTTAATTTTAACGATTCCTTTGCCGGCGGTCGTTACGTCCAGGCGCGCACTCGAAACGAAGGGACGAGGCCGAAAATTTCAGGTGGGGAGGAGGTAAATTCCTACTCGGCGAAGTATAATGCGAAGTCCGCAGGGTCAATAAAATAGAATCAGGGACAAGAAATAAACGTTTTAATTCAGAAAATGGCGGATTTCTTAATCAGTTTTCGTTACGAACTGTCAAATTGAAGTCTCGGTCCTTTCCTTTGGGCGGCTTTTCGGTGGGAAATCGTAGCGATCATTTCGATTTTCATTCGGAATTTGCTGGAATGATGTCGAAATTGGAGGGATTGTTTCAATTGAGTTTTGGAGCTTCTTCGCTGTAATGAACGATGTGTTCCGGGAAGCTTAGGTTATCATTTTTTTGGAAAGCCTAAGTGAAGGAAGCCCATAATTTTTCGGTTGCGATGAAGACATTGAGATCATGACCTCCACTTGCCTCCTCTCCACACTGCCCAAAATAAGCCAAAACTCACCTTTACCCAAATCAAAACAGCTCGGATCAAGGTCAGTAAGGAAGCGTATAATGTACCGCTAACAATTTCGAAACCGAAATATTTATTGAAAAGTTGAGGAGCGAGTTGAGACCAGTCCGTTTTTGGACGACTGTATTGCCAAGTGCGCAAATTTTGATTTTGTTGCCTTTTCGATTTTAACATCGAAGGTTGGACTTAAATGACCTTGACCTCTCAACAACTCCAACGATATAAGTGCACAATTTTTAAGTATGTCGCTCTTCTCCTCCGCAAGAACACGATTAAAGCAATAATTCCATTTTGTTTTTGAATCTTTAACCCTTCAAAAGCCATCCACTCACGTATAATAGTATAAGCGGTAGTGCAATGTTAGTTCCATCATTGTTTGATGACGTGGCTGTTATTGGGGAAAATGTCAGCTATGTTGTGAATTCTGTCAGTGACAGTTAGTGAATGGATGATTTGTGGGATGACGCAAGCTTGCACTACCATCCTGATAAAGCGTCTAATCGCTTGTGCGATGTTCATAATCAAGATATAACTGGTTCACTACACAACGCGTGCGTCATCACAATAACCGTCAGCTCACTGCTAATAGTAAAAGCAGCAGTGCAATGCTAGGTCGATAATTGCTTGATCACATGGCCCTTATTGGAGAAAGTGACACCTATCTTGTGTATCCTGTCACTGATATTTAGTGAGTTGATGGCTTGTGGGATGAAGCGAGCTAACACAACCGCCCAGACAAACGGGCGTGTCATCCCAGAAACAATGCGTTTACTACTGATAGTATAGTAAGAAGGAATGCAATGTTTTCTATAATTACTTGGTCACGTGGTTGTTACTGGAGAAAGTGTCACCTATCTTGTGCATTCTGTCACTGATAGTCAGCTGATAGCTTGTGGGATGACGCAAGCTTATATCACGCCCAGATAAGTAAGATACTCGTTTTTGCAATATTCATAAATCAAAATTCAACATCGCATACTGCGAGTAACTCGCGAATGTTGCTTATAAAACGTACGAAGTTATAGTAGGAAAATATGTTCCCTTAGAAATTTTGTTTTATTTGTTTGGAACTTTCTTCCGTTTTAATTTAACGTATAGCCTGTGAGACACGCGAGGATTTTTCACCAGATATGCACCAAATTCATTTAATATAAGAGTATTTGAGATGAAAGTAAGTCAAAAAATGTAAAAAACGAACTAAAATTCGCATCGCCTATTCTACTTACGCGTTAACATTATACCTGGCTACTTTCTTGCTGTCGATGTGAGCGCGATGTTTACGGTTCGTTACGGTCGTAGACACGTTGAAACGTTTTCAGAATCTGCTAAGAATGTCACCCGATTCTATCGCTTACATTTCATTATCGAAACAGTAAACATTACGAGTTATTTAACGTGAAAAATTACTTGATAATGATTTTAAGTTATCGAATGATGGAGGTTCTTAAACCTGGATATTGCCCGAACCACTGCCAGCGTTTATGTTTGTACCTAACCAAACATTCAGCGGTTCTGAACATTTTCTGTAAAAGTTCTAATATTGCAAAAATTCAATGCGTCTTTCCTGTGATATTAGGAAAATCATTTTTTTCTTGGAGATTTGGTGGAACGTATCAATGTATAATCCAAAATCCTATCTACCCGAAGGTATAGGGTATGACGTCTTTTCATTTATTTTTCTCTGCACAGATAACTCCGCTCCATTGGCGAGAATCCTCTTTGGCTAGTATTTTGGCTTTGTTCCTGGCTATTGCTTGCTGCTCTAGGAGTTTCTCTGTGTTTTGGCCTATGCTGGGGTAGGTCAGCTTGTTCTTATCTTTTATCGTTTTCTAGCTTCCCACACTTGTCCAACCGATCAAGTTTCAAAGTTCCTCTCTCTCATAGATCCGACCAGAATAAAAGTTATCATCCACGATACCACATACACACTCGTACACGTAAAACTCACCATCACTTCTTCGTAGATACTTTAACGTCCATCCGACTAAATCTGCGAATTTCATTCGATATCAATTCGCTCCATAAACTCCGGTCGCATTTCGCGGTAATGAGACGTAAAGGTGTCTACACCTGCACCTGTCTCGAGCGTCATCTTCAGCCGTCTTCATCGTTCGTCGATCCGACTCTCCCGTTCCCGTCATTACCGGCCGGGGAATCTGTCTGTGCAGTCGCTCGTCATAACGACTTGTCCTCGCAGCGATGGACTTAACGGAGCGAGTCTAAAACGCGTCTTCGTTCTTCACGCGCCGACGAATCCGTCATTAAAACGACCCCCACTCCCCGCTTTCCGTTCACCCTGGTTCATCCCCGTCCTCCAGACGCAAGGTTTTGCGGGTCAAAACCCGAACCGGAGCGTCTCCTCGATCGACGGCTTCCAGCCCTTTTGTTTTTCCCCAATACCGCAGACGCTACCCGCCGACGGTGCGTTGTCTTCATTTCGCTTTTCGAAAGCGTTTTTATTGGCTGTCACTCAGTCCGACGCTCGCGGTTTCGCCGTCTATAAGAAGGGGATCGATCGGGGCGAACTGACTTCGCGCGTTCCTTTGGTGTTCGTTTAAGGGAGAAATGGGGATGAAAAGAGCGAGATTGGGGGATTGACGTCGAAAAGGAAGGCGCGTCGCGTAAACGACGCGTTTCCGTTCGTAACCGTGGCTCTAAATTCGAGACGAGTCTGTGGAATCGGAAAGAAAATGGGGGAGGGGAACAAAGTAGCGAATTCCTCAAAAGGATGTCTTGAAGGGTGGTGTTGCCTTCGTCATTGCTTCTGTACGTCATGTTTAATTCGTTTCGGGGTGAGATTGGTATCGCTTCGGTCCAGATAAGATGCTCGAGATTGTCGATGATGTGGTGTTAGTGGACTAGGGAGGTGATTGGGTGAACCAATTCATCTTTTTTCTAAATAAAAAGACTTTTTAGTTAGCCCCATCGAAAACTCGCGAAAACTCCCCAAATCGAACTGTACTTGCCCTGACAGCTAAGCTCGTTTGGCTAATGGTAGCTGAGATATAAACAACTTTCAGGTGAAAGCTTGATCCTACACCAAAGCTGCGCTCCAATGAACCCAGTTACATCAAATCTTAAATCCAAGTCAGCCCAACGGGTGTAGTTGCAAAACCAGGAAATCTCAAGGCAAAAATTCACTCAAACATTCCAGTTACTGTTGGATACCTCCTCCTTCAAGCACGTCCCCAAAGTTACCCATAATCCAACTTAATCATCAAATTCGAGCCATCCTACCCTCGGTAGCCCAGTTTTAAAATCTATTAACTTCCTACTAGAATGGCTTCACTAAAAAAAGAAAAAGAAATGTAAATTTTCAAACGCTTCCCGTATTGTAGAAAGCGCAAACTTCAGCTTAGATGTCAGCAGATGTTATCAAATCAAAAAGTTTTATGAACGTTTCGTGGTATCAGTTACAATATTCCTAAGGAACGAAGGTATGCTGGTAAAAGCAGTTTTGTTGTTAGACAATGCTCCTACGCGTTCAGGGGAAGACGAGCTAGGGGATGAAGACATTTTGGTAAAGTTTTTTTCCACCTAATCTTACGTCGCTCATCCAGCTAATGGACCAGGGTCCAAAAATATACGAGAAGAATACGTACCCGAGTGGATGAATTTAGAAAAAGATGACCCTGGCCACTAGTTGCTATCTGAAGACGAGATCGTGGGACAGTATTTCCAATAACTCGAAGAGGATGTTAGTTCTAATGACACTATCACGTTGATCTCCAAAACCGACCTAATCTCATCACCAAAGGTCAACCAACACCTCACAGAGCTGGGTTTACAAATTCCAGCTTGGTGGTTTCCAATCCCAATGCCCACGGGCTTCGTCTCATAGGAATATCCTAACCATGAACTCCGAGTGAAGTCCACACAACTACGTAGTGGCAAAATTACAGGTTTCACTTTGACGTCGTGAATGGTGATTGGTGACAATTGTTTTGAGGCATCTTGGCTTCGCAACCAATCTTCATTTGAACCGAGTCCTCTCAGCGGTCCCAGGGACCGGTAGGGTTTCGTAGGAAGCACTTTAGGAAACATTGCTCTACTCATACATCCCTTCCTTATCAAGATGACCTTCAAAATTTACGTGAGTCCCACTAAATTTAAATTGCAGATCTCCTTCTGTTAGCATCACTTCGGTTTTTCGTTTTTTCCCAACATAAGGCGTCAATCCAACAAATTTCAAACTGTCTTATCAATATGGCGTTCAAAATTTAGGTGGCTCCCACCAAAGTGGCATTGCAGATATCTCTCAACTGGTTTCACCTCGATTTTTCGGTTTCCTTTTCAATATAATACGTCATCCCAACAAAGTTCAAACTTTCTTATCAATATGGCCTTCAAAACTTAGGTGGGTCCCACTAAAGTAGTAGTGCAGATGTCCCTCAACCAGCTACACCTCGATCTTTCGACTTTTTTCAACATCACAACGTCACCCCAACCAATTTCAAACTTTCCTAAGAAATATTGTTATGGGTACAAAAAAGAAGTACGGTTAACCCTCCTTTCCTTTCACTCTTTTCGACCTACAAAATCTCTAGGCCGAAACCATCTTCAGGACTTGATCGATTTCATCATCCCCGAATTCCCGTGACATAGTTACGCGCGTCGCACACGCATCTCGTCGAGATGGAAATCGATTCGAGGGCGCCTCCGAGAGCCGCGGGGGCAAGTGAGGGCGTCCCGGCGTTCTCGCCGCCGTCGGCCGCGTTCGGAGACTTTGTTTACGGAACGACGTCGCCCGAACGAGACCGGTCGCGTGCGCCCTTTCAATTAGCGACGCTCGTTGTCGTCCCCGAACGGTGGGCGTGGCCACCACAGGTGGTGTCTATCGATTCGACTCGTTTCCGGCACCGGCAGCGAACTCTACCGGTCGACGGCCGATCCCTTGGTAGTGTGGCGCTACGACGGTAGATGGCGGCGGAGGTAGTTTTTGACGATGAATCGACCCGGAGGGAATGTTAAGAGTGGGTGCGATGTTTGCAAGAATTTTTCGATTGCGAAGGGAGAAGTTGTAAGTTTAGGTTTTGCGTGTTTTTGCGATTTCGATGTAAACGAAGACTTTCCTGTAATGGGGTGGTAGTTGCACTCATCCATTCGATCTCAACGCTGTTAGGATATGAAAAATTCTTCTTCGTTAGCCAGCCGTAGTCAAATAGGGCGTGATTCTTTTAAGGTGGGAGCGGGAAAGGGAGAGCAGGAACAAGGTGGATAAACAGAACTAGGGAAGAAACAGGGATGAATGGTATAACATGCGGTGAAAAACGAAGTTTGATCCCATCATTGAAGCCAACATTTTCTTTCTCCTGGGGTATTTACAGCAATCTCGGTGATCCTTAAGAAATCATCCCGACTTAATGTACAGCAGTCTTCTCTACCCAAGGATGTGAAACTGGTGTAAGTTCCTCGATTTGATTGGGAGTGAAATCTGTTTGTTGCTGGATTCGTTAGATTTCCTTTTGGCGGAAGAGCAAGGATGATTGGTTACCCATTTTTGTAACTACCTCAATTTAATGGAATATTAATACCAAATGCACATGCATAATACTGAAAAACTTGATATTATTTTTTTATTTATGTCCTCCTTGCAAGCATAGGTTATATGTGAGCGATTTGGAATTGCTCCTACGCCTCCCATCAAATTGACTGTGAAAGTGAGGCCATCTTCCCGGAAATGTAGTTTGCTGTCTTTAATATAACAGTCCTCGGAGTCCAGCTAACATCATTCAATGTGCAACCAGAGGGTGTAAGTGCTTCATAATTTTCAACTGAGGAAACCACAAAAGCCAGCATTTAGTGCCTAATCTGCTCTTCAATTCGAGTATTATCAAACAGAACAAGATATAAGACTATTTAGGAACCAGACGATGATGCTTAATCAAAGAAATGTCATTTTCTATCATTACTAATGGAAGTAATTCCAAAAGCACACCACCTTCTACCAACTTTTGGTGTGGCCAACGAGAAAACCATCTTCCAGACTAAAGCTGTCGTCAAATCCTGCTCCAGTGCTACAGTGCTCGCTAAAGCAAATGATGTTCCTTGCAAGTATACGTTAAGTCTGAGCCATTTCGAGTCTTCCCTTCAAGAATAGAGCCGCCATCTCCCATCAAATTGATCAGTAATGAAAGTAGTGGCCACCTTCCCAGGAGCGAAGCTACAGTCCTCAATATAACAGTCTTCGAAGCTCAGCTACCATTATTGAATGGGCAACCAGAGCGTGCTTCATAATTTTTAAGCGAGAAGACACACAAAAGCAAAGCTTCCTCTGCTTGATCTGCTCCGGAATTGAGGTATTACCAAACACAATAAGCTACCAGGGTCTTGCAGTTTGATCTAGGCAACCAGACGATGATGTTGGATCAACGAAACGTGGCCTTCCATAATTACTAATGGAGGTAAGAGCAAGAGCAGGTCACCTTCTGCTAACCTTTGACGTGGCTAAAGAGGAAGTCATAATTCTGACTAAAGCCGTCGTCAAACCCTGCACCCGTAGTATAGTGTTCACTAAAGGAGATGATGCTTCTTGAATAGTATGTGTTAAATGTGACTCATTTGGAATCGTCCCTGCGCGAAGCTACTGTCTTCAATATAACGGTCTCCGAAGTCCAGCTACCATCATTCAATGAGCAACTCGAGGATGTAAATACTTCATAATTTTCAACCAAGAAGATCACAAAAGCAAAGCGTCTTTTGTCTGATTTGCTCTGGGATTGGGGTATTACCAAACATCATAAGCTGTCAGGCCCTTGCAGTTTGCTATAACCAATCATATGATGATGCCGGATGAAAAATACGTCACTTTCCATCATTACCAGGGGAGGGGGTAATACCAAGAGCAGGGCACCTTCCACCACCTTCTGAGGCTGGCAAAGAGGAAGCAATCTCCCAAATTAAAGCTGTCCTCAAACCCTGCCCTCGTAGTAATAAAGGAGATGATGCTGCCTACAAGTATACGTTAAATGTAAGGCATTTGGAATCGTTTGTTTAAGAATAGAGCCATCATCCCTCATCAAATTGACCACGAAATTGTGGCCATCTTACCTGGAACGAAGCAATTACCTTTAATATAAAAGTCTTCGAACTACAGCTACCAGAATTTAATGAGGAACCAGAGGGTATAGGCAGTAGTCCCCACCAAATTGTTGTGCTGAGGTTAGCTACTCTCAACAACAACGGATTTGAAAGCCAAACGATTGATTTTGGTCATTGCTAACCGAATAAGTCATAAAATCTGGAACACCTCACCCAAAGTAAATTGTTCCTAAGAACCAAGCTAGCTCTCCCCTCCCCGTCAAAATTATGTCATCTTACCAAAATGAATATTGAATTGACCATCACCCAACGCTGGAACAACTCCCAACCTAAAGGTATGGAGGAGGAAAAGAGGAGACACCTCTAAGTAACTATCATGGACATATGACGACTACGAATTACCCAGTTTCCTCGAACAACTTCGTTTCGACGGTAAAATCGCGTACATTTCAATTTGTACATCCTCCAGATTCCTCTCTTAATGGCAGTTAAGGGTCTTCATCCCCTGCGGAGCGCCTGTATCGCCACACACAGAGAATTTTAGATTCGACGAATCCTCCAGTCGCTGGATGTTGTTCCAAGTTCCGATGACTACGCGACGTACCCACCTTGATCTCGAAATTGCGTCGGCGGTATTAATTGGATTACGTCGTAATCTTCCCGCGTCGCCATCCGAGCTATCTGACGGCAATCGCGGGAACTTCCGAACCGTCTAAGCGGGAAATTCGAATAATTTCGCCGAGAAAGTGCCCCGCACTAATCCCGGAATAGGGCGCGTTAGGAAACCGATCGTGATTAGTCGTGTTGCGAACCGAAGGGGAGGGGAGGGGGATCGAAGGCCGGGCGTTTTCCTGAAAGGACCGAGAGGGACTTAATCAGTATTAATCTGTCGATGACGAATAGCCTGTTCCCCTTCCCGCCCCGTCGCTCAACGCTTGACGTCCTCCGTACACGAACAAAGGACCGCTTCCCCGATGGCCCTCGGGGCTTTAATTCGAACGGCAATCCGCTTAGTCGGCCTTTGTCAGGGACGAAAACCCGGATTTGTAGACGGAACGCGGGACACGTAGGTGTGGATGGAGGGTGCATATGTTCCGGAGCGCTCGTAATGTCGGCATGCGAAGACGGATTTTGTCGTCAGATGGCGACAGTGACGGTGAAATTCGAGAAAATTGATCGGCCAACGTCATCGAAAGATTTCGGGTCACCTCCCATCGTCATCTTCAGGACGTGTCATCATATTTAACCGATAAGAAATGCCAGCAAACTTTCGTGCGTGCCTTCAATTATGAAACTGAAAATTCCTCTCGTCGAAATTCTCGACGTGACGATGGCGACTCCCCCTCCCTCTCCCGCTCATCGTGTTTTTATCCGTTCCCATTTTCGATAGCGACGCGACGCCTACGTACCACGTCCGTCTCCCGATTGCTGAGATTGTAGAGTCGTCGCCCGAGTCGAAAAAATTCGAAAAAGACGACGAAATTTATCATTTCTGCTGCGGATGAATGCGTAATGGATGCAAATTGGCGTCGGTCGGGCCCGAGATTTCGCCCGTCGTCGCGCCAAATTAGCATTAATTTCTTTTGGAAATTTTAATTTTGATTGCGACCGCCGTACAACAGACGGGAAACTTCGCAGACTCTCCTCGATATGGCGGGGTGCATATAATTACGGACGTTTAAGCGTTTGTAATTGGTGGAAGTTGCCTTTTTTCTTTTCGTAAAAGCGCGATTTATTCGAAGATTTTTCGGTTTTGATATATGAATACGAGCTTTGACGTTTGGCGGTTGACATCCGATGTTTGACGTTTGATGTCCGACATCTGACGTTTAATATTCTACATTTGTCGTTTGACATCCGACACTTGACGTTTGACATTCGACATTTGACGTTTGACACCTAATAGCTGATAAGTACTAATTTGTGAATACAAATTACTTATAATTGGTTTGTAGTGCGTGTATACTACCGATGTTCATAACATCAATGTTCGTTCTAGGCGTTAAATAACCCAACCGCCACAAAGATCATTTTTGTACGAACGGTCTTTTTCATACAATATATATAAGATATACAATTCTCTCTCACCCAGTGTTAAGATACTCTCTATCGCGGTCTTTAAAACTTATTTTAAGAAGTTTAACCTAGATAAACAGTAATTTGATGCTATGCGTCGGAACTCCCATTTCCCTAAACAATACCTCTGCTTTTTTTTTTAAGGATTGCATTCAATAAAGTGCTATTGCAGAATGTATTTAGGTAAGGCATTAATTTTTACTTTCTTTGTACTACCGACCAAGGCCTAGGTGGAAGAGCAAGTTTATCCACATAAACTTAAACTTCGCCTTGAGATTTTCATTATTCTTTTTTGTTCTTTATGCTTGATAGTATTGTACACTTGTTTCCTTTTTGTAAATAAAGATCTTTATTACTATTATTATTATTATTATTATTATTATATTTAAGTCAGTTTAGAAAGAATAGCAGACCGTCTGAATTCTACACCTATTGGTCAGATGTTATGATTGGAAATTGTAAAGAAAAATAATTTATGGTAAGATTTATTGTAAAACTTTATTAAACTAAATTATTATTATTATTATTTTATTATTATATTTGACGTTTGACATTTGGCGTTTGACGTTTGACGTTCGACATTTGACATTCAATGTTTGATGTTTGACATTTGACAGACGACGCTTGAAGTTTTAATTTTCGAGTTGCATTGACATGAGCTGGTTTCGGAAGCCCTAAAACAGGTGCCGAAATATAACAAAATCCCACAATATTTGAGGACCAAGATATTTGACTCCTGTCCACTGCCGATTTCGACCTACGGCGCACAAACCCGGACGCTGATCAAGGCCGATTCGCATAAAATATCGAAAACACAAACAGCTATTGAAATATCAATCCTAGATCCTGGGAGATCGAAAGACAAATTTATGGATAAGGAAGACATGACGGACCAAAGATGCGAGGCATTAGATTAGGAAGTTGAAATGGAGCTTTACAGACGACACTTCACTGAGAGTTTTGAGTATAATATCAATAGCTATAAACAATAACAATAAACAGACCTGCAAATCATTTGTTTTCAGATGTGTTTTGTCTGTTTAACCCCCTCCCTCTCCACTTCCCGGTTGCAAGAGGCTTAAATAGTAGGTGTTTTTTCCGATATGCCTAGAAAGAAGGCACAAACACTTCATTGGTACCCACAAGCGTAACTTTGACGTAATTAACTTAGTAAAGGTAAAGTCATGCTCACCACTGTCCCCGCATAAAATCTAACCTGCTTAGAATAATAAGGAAGTGAGATATTTTTTAAGGCATAGCTCAGGGCCTTGAATATTTTTGATATGATGAAACTGTTGGGTAAGATCTACCTTAAAGTATAACGTGGGGACATTAAACGGCTTCAAAGTGACTGACATTTATTCTGTCAATAGAAATGTTTTTTTGCAGTGAAAATTTTATTGCTTCTGCATTTACTGTTCCTAGGCCTCAGATTATGAGACGAAAAATGACCCTATTCCATGTTCGTCTACAAGCTTTGATTCATCTCAACCCTGTTTTTCAAGAGTCGTCTAAGTCAACTAATTTTGTCCTACCCATAGAGATATCACCATCACCGCCAAAAAAGGGAGAAATCAATTTAAGCAGGAAAGCTAGATCTCTTTCTATAATAACCTACCTAAACGATGGACTGAAAGGAAAGGACAGAAAGAAGGAACCAGATGTTTCCGAACAACAAAAGAAACCGAACATTCAAAGACCCTCTGTTAAAAAATTAAACTTAGACCGATCTTCTAAACCTAAAAATTAACTAAAGAATCGGAAAACAAAGACGCTCAATTTACCTTGTATAACTCCCAAGATCAACGAGCAGAAATTTGGATTCAATGCTTCAACTGTTGTCTATGGGTTTATATTGACTGTACCCGAGCAGAGAAAGAAGATTATATCTGACTTTTGTAAATAGACTCCAAGCAGAAATGACATGCACATAATTTTAAGAATATGGTTTCCATAATTAAAAAATTGGTGTGTGTGGTTTACGTACGTGTTAAGTGAATACCCATTAATTGTCGCATTTCTTACTTGGAGGTCATCGCGTTTCCGTTCCAGGTGTTTTCTAATGATTAGTAGGATTAGGTTGTAGAAAATCTTTTCGAATCTTTTATGTGCAATGTTTTATTTTATTCGTTCTTATATGTTAAATTAGGACGATTCGGAGGTCATTATGATTAAATTGTATAAAATATTTTTCGGATGTTTTACTTCTCGCTCGCACATCATACTCTCTTTATCTCTCCTTCGCAAGCCCGCCACGTATCGCCTCTGTTCTGACCGCCCGACTCATCGCCTCTCGCTCGCAGATCATACTCTCTCTGTTTCTCCTGTTTCAGACGAAGCAAGCACGAACGTATCATTTCTCTCGCTCGCAAATGACACTCCCCGTTTTCTTTGTCTTTCACACGAAGCGAAACTCCACATAAATTTAACACTCTTACGTTTACGTTTACGCTTACATTTACGCTTACGGTTACGGTTACGCTTACGCTCGAGGCGGTCCCTTGGGAAGTATTCACTTCAAAAATAGCTATGTGTTATAAAGTCTAATTAGTTTTTCAATGGGTTGAACTAAACATTTTTAATAATTCCTCTTTTCTAACAAAAAATTCATAGTACCTTTTTTACAAGTGACAGTTCATTACAATTAGTTATAGTAGGTACTCATGATGATTTCGGGGATTTTTACTCAAAGACCAGTAAAGTTATTTTCAGAAATTTAAGTGGTATTCCATTATACCTTCCTCTCCTCTACTAAAGGAGTGATCGAGCCCTTCATTTTCCTCGACCGACGTATCGTTAACAAATTTCCTGGTTGCACTCGTAACTTTGAACAAGTTTTAACCGACATTTTTGCTCCTTTAACAGATCCACACTTTCAAGAACGCTCGATAATTATCCCGCGCCATATTCTCATTTCATCGTCGATTTCTCCCAGTCTCCGGTCGATCAATCTAGTCGGCGCGTCATGGTCAACTCGAGCGCCCTCTACGTACGGTCGCACGTCGACGTAATTAAAACAAACGAAGGAGGGCGCGTGCGATCGAGCGCATCAAGACGGCGAGGCGCGCGAATTCCCCCTTCCCCTCCCGGATTTCCCCCTGGCATCCACGCATTGATGCGACCTTCTCCCCCTTCCCTGAAAGGCAAACACGGCCGTATCCTTCACCCCCTCCCCGATTCGCGGAGCGCTAACGTCGAGTTTATTCTTGTAATTGCAGGAATTATCGGCGATTGTTTGCGCGAACACACCCCGCTGATTGCGATCGTAAATTTGGGGTGCCTCGATTCATTAGGGACGAGATGGTCGGGGGAGAGAGGGGGTGGGTAATGGAGGCGGTAAAAATAATTTGCGGCGCCAAGAAATTGGGCTCGCTCGTTCGCCCGGTAGGTGGCATTGTTTAGTTTTGGAAGGATCGGTGTATTCCGAACCGTTGCGTTGATTAAATCGAGATCTCGAGGTGAGAGATGAATAATTAGAAGATGGGGGTTTGGGGAGTCGTTCCCGTAATGTCTCGGCGCTCGCGTTGATGACTTTCGCCGGAGAGGAGAACGTTTCACAATCAATTCCCTCTACTTTTAATTGCTGTAGGCGACAACTCGATATTACCACTTGAAAATGTGGTTGCCTACCCATTACACGCTCAAAGTTCGAAGGGATCGAACAAATTAAACGGTCTATAGTGATCCCATTTTGTTTTTTCAGAAGCGATAATCCGGATCGGACGAGATTTAAAAGCGTCCCGGGATTATCCCGAAATGTAATTAAAATTTCGTCGACAAATCCGACATTCAACATTTTTCTCAATCGCCGTCGTCGCACGTATGTCTCTTAATTTCCCCTCCCGCAAAGCGAAGACGGTAGACACGCAGTGTTTCAGCAACCGCAAGCATAGATCTTCCTCAGGCAATTACTTTCGCACCGGCCAAGATTTGCGGTCCGCTGATTAATCCGAAGGTAGTACCTAACCGGAGCTAAGTTTCGGAGTAGTTGCGTCGAGACGCCATTACGGAGCGTCCCCCTTCGCCCCCATCCACCCTCGCAACAACGACGGCGACGTTCGGACCGGTAACGCCACTAAATCCACGTAGAGAGACGCTGATAGGCTTTCAAATCTACCCGGGGCTGATTTATTCGGGTTAATTTCGAGGAACGGTGTCGCGATGCGTCTAAAGCGGCGTCTACGGACGAGATATATGTAGGTACATACGTCGAGGTTAATGTTCTAGATTGCTCGCCGGTGTAGCGGAAGTTTGTCGGAGAGCTTAGAAGGCGGCGTCGGATGTAGATTGAGAGGAGGAACGTCACCTTTTAAGTATATATGGGCGTCGTGTCGTTTCGTTTCCTAACACCGCATTTAGTTAATATAGATAGATAAATGGAATCACGTCAATCAGAAGCGGACAGATAGATCGAACCAACCCCGAATGACAAAATCCCAAAATTGGTGGACAATGCCAATAATTACCCCCACTGAAAAGAAGCGTCAACGTCAAACGTCAAACGTCAATATCTAATACTGAAGTCGGGTGTCAAATATGAACGTCAAATGTCAAGTGTCAAACGTCACGTGGTAATCATCAATGTAAAAAGTCAAACGTCAAAATTCAATGACAAACGTTAAACGTCGAAAGTCAATGTCAAACGTCAAACGTGAAAAGTCAATGTCAAACGTCAAACCTATATTTCATATATATAGATTATAACTGAAGAATAAAACTTACAAATTTTCGAATGTCGTACGTCGGGTGTCGAACGTGGTACATCGCAGGTCAAGAATCAAACGCTAAACATCGAAAGTCAAACGTCAAAAATCAAACGTCGAAAAATCAAACGTCAACGTCAAAGGTAAAGTTGATGTGTCAAATTTGAAGAACTATTTCTAGAGCTCACATGGATCGAACTACTTTGGAAAATTATAATTTAAATCCTTTGATAACTTTGACGTTTCAAGTACGTTCCAGGCACAGGCCAATTCCTCCAATTTTTAATTAAATGTATATACACAGTGATCCAGAACGATTGACGTGTCCCGCTTTATACTAATATGACATTTGCCGCTCCTTGCGCATGCGTTTAACGATAAATTCCATAGGCGTGCCAACAAACCATCTCTTTTCTCCCTCAAGGTATTATATTGTTGGATTTTAAACAAAATTTATATCAAAAATTCTTTAGAACTGCGAATTAAAACGATAAAAGAAAGAACAAAGTAACGAAGATTATTACTTTATTTGCCCAAATATAGAATTAAGCTGAACTTCAAGTAATCGGTGGTCAAAGCCATCGTTAACCTAAAAGTTGAGAGTTAATACTGATTAACATTTTTAGTTAGTAAACCTACCAGAATATAATATATTCGTCGTTTTAGTCTTGAAGAAGAATGTTTGTTATAAAATAAGTGAAAACAATCGGAATAATAATTAAAACTTGCACGAAAACGCCAATAAAATGACCGCTAAAATGACAAGTGAGCCTTATTTTCTGCACGCCTATGATGAGGGCGCTCATCATCGAAACGAATCATAATTGAACTATCAATTTTCCCTTGGAAACTAGTTTTGATAATAAAACGACAATACAGTTGTCACGTGACTGTCAATCATTCTGGATCACTGTTTACTATAACTAATTGTAATGACCTGTCACCTGTAAAAAATGCTATTCATTATGTTGCTAAAAAAACATTAAAACAAAAGTTCCAAATGTTTGGTTTAAACCACTGGAAAACTAATCCCAGTAACCATATTTTAAATTTCGTTAGCAGTTTAAGTTGGTAGTTCCCGCAATGGTGGACATACTCGCCAATTTCTGAGCATAATGTATGCGAATATATACACTATTGACGGAACTGCCAACTTAAACTATCCGCGAAATTTAAAAAATGTTTACTGGGATTAGACTTCATAACACAGTCATTTTTAACTGTAGAAACTATAACTGTGCATATATTTTTCGTGACCTTTTTATAACGTCAAAACGTCGAAAGTCGAACGTCAAACATCGAATGTCAAACGTCAAACGTCGAAATCAATCGAGAATAACTTCAATGTTAAAAGTTAGCGTTAACCTATCGAATTTTGAGGGCATTCCTTGGATTTGGACATGGATGGAACTAATTTGGGAAAGTATAATTTAGATCCCTTGATGACTTTGATGATTCAAATACGTTTCATGCATAGGCCAATTCCTCCAAATGTTTTAATGTCGAACGTCAAACGTCGAAAGTCAAAGGTGAAACGTCAAACGTCAAACGTCAAAATTTAATCGAACATAACGTCAACAACGTCAAAAGTTAGAGTTCACATATCAAATTTTTAGGGCTTTCCTTGGACTTGAACATGGATGGAACTAATTTGGGAAATTATAATTTAAATCTCTTGATGACTTTGATGATTCAAATACGTTTCATGCATAGGCCAATTCCTCCAAATGTTTTGGTGTCGAACGTTAAACGTCGAAAGTGGAACGCCAAACGCCAAACGTCTAACGTCAAAATTCATGTGAAAGTAACGTCAACGTCAAAAGTTAGAGATCACCTAACACATTTTAAGGTCATTTATTGGACTTGGACATGGATGGAACTAATTTGGGAAATTATTATTTAGATCCTCTGATGACTTTGATGACGGTTAGAAAATCTTGTGGTAAATTCTATATGCGCATGGCCGGGAACCATGTTTTAAATACGACCGCAGTGGCTATATGTGGCTAGCTTCATTAATGTTATTATTCTGGGATAGTGTGTGCATCCTAAAATTAAAATATACGATTATTGTTGTATATCACTGATATAACTTTTTAGCAAATACTATTCTTTTAACACATCCAAAACTGTAATATTTTTCAATGTTTTTGAGCAAATGTGAACCTCTCTTATTTTCAAAATGGCGTTAGCTAACTTCTGAGTAATTTCGAGGACATTCAAATCGAACACATGAACATCAAAGTTACTGACACCCCTTGTAGGTTTTGTCTATTCTGTGATCAAACAGAGCCGAAACCTCAGTATTCCATATTTTCCGATTATTCTATAATACCCTCCTCTCCTCTACCTACCTAAGGAAAACTTGAATTTAGAAGGGTTGGTGGGAGGAAAGGAGCTCGACTAGGAATCCATTTAATTCCAGATAGCTCAAAGGTGGATGATGTCAAACGCCTTCTTTTTATAATTTCTCCCAATTTCAGCGAAGAGATCACAAATGTCGCTAAAACTTTTTCCTTCTCTTTGCATCCGTGTCGCCGCGCCATTTCTCCGCCGCGGTGTTTGTTTGATGAAACACGAGGCGTTCTCCTTCGGCCCTTGACGATCCGACGCGTCTTACCTTGTAAGTGACGAATAAATACGTTCCCACCCCCGACCGATTGGGCGCACCTTCTCGCTCCACAGGTCTTCGCGCGAAGCGCCATTCATGAGCGGGCGACGGGCGCGCGGCGCCACCCACCGCGAAACAAACGAAGGAGCCGCGCGTTCGTTTCTTGGGCGCGCGACACGCGTCGCGCTATGATAATTTGCGGATTGGACGGGTAATAACCAATGACCGGGCGACGGGCGGTTCTCGAGCGGTACCCCGTTGGCTCGCGTACCTGACCCACTTTCATATTGACCTGTTGGCGCGCTAAATAAGGCGGAGTCGACCCGCCGACGTTTTGTCTGGGCGACAGACGTTGCAATTCGTACAGGATAGCAGTTTCGTGGAATACATGTTCGTATATGTGTGTGCATAACATACCACCTCCGATGG
Organism: Chrysina gloriosa; assembly: GCA_038088585.1. Lineage (NCBI taxonomy): Eukaryota > Metazoa > Arthropoda > Insecta > Coleoptera > Scarabaeidae > Chrysina > Chrysina gloriosa. The sequence goes on along the minus strand of CM076093.1, from coordinate 38,063,044 downwards.
ATATGCGACGTGTTGTCGTCGACGGTGTACGCCGGAAGAGACGGTGGAACAGGAGGAGGAAGAGGAGGTGGAGGAGGAGAAGGATGGGAGGAGGAAACGATGTTTTTTCGAGTGTCGACGGGAATGTTATCGAGAGTGCTGGTTCGCTGAGCCGGAGGTAATAAAAATCGAATTAATGAGAATGGATGCAGGAGTTGCAAAACCGGATGGGATTGATGTTATTTTCAGAGAACTGCGGAAAGGGGACGCCCTCGTCTCCATGCCAGCATCATTCTAAGGCTTTCTTTTTTAATTTATTTTAAACACTCGGTACGATACTCATATACAGTGCTTTTCACAACTTACGCGTCAAATTAAAGCGGAAGAAAGTTGAAAGTTAAACAAAATTTGTAAGAGAAGAAAATATTTTCCTACAATCGCAGGAAAGTCGTGATGAATTTTTTTAATATTAACCCTAAAGTACTATCGTGTCTTCAAGTTACTCTTACCCAATTTGATTGTGCTTTCTTTTTTAAATTAACGCAACAAGAAGAAACCTGACTTTTAACGTGAAAAAAGCTAAATGGGTTGATTTTAACTTGGGGCTTTTAAATAAACACGAGCAAGAAAAACAAGTCAAAGGTTCGAACAGTAATGATTTATTTCTTAAACTGAGCATACATAGGGGAAGGTGGGGTAAGTTGGCGACCTTAAGAAAAAGGACAAATAGAATGCAAACAGTACAAAAATATTCAACGTATAATATGATCCTAATCTGTTAGTCTATTGCAATAAAACCAAACATTTTATAAAAACGCACTGCATTTTCGTCATCTTACCCCACGGTTGGGTAAGACGGCTAACCCGATGGGGTAAGACGACTAATCAGTCAAGATGTGGACAAATCACAAATAAACTGCCCAATACCTCCATACGACGAGCAGTTTTCATGCCACCATAAGTTGCATTGGTCGCAAAGGATAGGCGTCGAAGTTATAATGCGACATTTTACCTTCTTTCTGGTGCTTGAGCTTGACCGGTCATATTTTGGAAGGGGTCTTATTTCCCATGGTAACTTTGTTTTTGGCGTTTACATTCCTACGCCGCGATGGGCCAGGTGTAGGATTTCCTGGACCAACGGTTTCGATCTCTTCGTTACTGAAATTATTTTTCAAATACGTCAATGGTTCCACGTCAGAAGAATCCCAATCGCTATCTTCAAAATTATGAGTTTCGGTAGTCTTTGCTAAGGACGCAGACGAATTCGTCAACTTGCCCCGGGCGGCACACTGAACAATGTTTTCATATTTGTGATCCACGGAGCAGATAATTCACTTTAACTTTGGCGAAATACAATATACCAAGCTTAGCACTAATGGATACTACAACCCAAGATTTCCTCTTATCTTAAAATAGTGAAAAATCCTTAGTTGGTACCAGCCGAAAATAATAACACTAACGGTAGAATTTGACCAACAGCCATAACACCCTTAACTCATTCTTCAGGGGCACCTAATTTCTGCTAGTTACACTGAAGCAACGACAGAATGCCAACGTAAATATCACCGATCATATATTTCTTTTATATTTTGCCCAAACGATCGTTCGTCATCTTACCCACCTCGCTATCATACCCCACCTTCCCCTATATACGTTCAGATTTCTTATGCGATAAGTCGTAAGTTGTAAATCATTGCGTCTGTGAGACGACCTTCTCCATATTTGTAAGGTCACATAACTGAAAGAATCAAGCCAATTTTTGATACCTTCTCCTGAAAGAGCGTTCTGCATTGGCCGAAACAAGTGAAAATCAGAAGGGACCAGGTCTGGTAAATACGGCGGGTGCGATCAGACTTACGATCCGCAGTTTCTTTAAATAGTTTTTAACCGGTGTAACAACACCAGGCCCAGCATTGCCATGCTCATGCCTAGACGCATATTCTGGTCGATTTCCTGCCAATGCTCTCTTCAAACGGATCAAGTGTTGACGGTACAACTGTCCCGTGATAGTTCTGGTTCCACCAACGACACAACATCACCTTTCGTACTATGAACATTCGCCTTCGAAGTCGATGTTTCGAGTTAACCGGGCTTTCACATATTACCTCCTGTGTTTAGCGTTGTCATAATGGATCCATGGATGTCGTTCCCAGTCACCACGCAATGCAGAAATGACTTTTTTCTTTGTGGCGTTCAAGAAGCATTTCTGACATGTAAAATGGCCTTTTGTGCAGCTTCAACTTATATGGTACCCAGTTTCCTTGCTGTTGTGTAAAGTCCAACGCTTTCAGGCGCTTGGTAGTTGCTACTTGTGTCACTCTCAACGATTCTGTAAGCCCTTCTTACGTTCGGCACGAGTCTTCACTGAGTAATACTGCCAAATCTTCGCCTTCGAACTTTTTCGTTTGACCAGACCGTTTTTTGTCTTCAACGTGAAAATTACCACTTTTACAGCATCGAAATCAGAACTTGCACGTCCACGCTTTTTTTTTTTGGCACGTATGCTGACATGTTCGAATACAAAGAAAGAATGGAATGCTTACATATCGGCGAATTGACACATACTGACAACTAAAGCCATACGATGAAGCATTGCCATGAAAGTATTTACAGTATGGTTCTGAGCTGTCTAGTATAAGTTACGCCATCTCTTGTAAATCCCTCATTTTCAAGTTATACACCCGATATAAAAGTGTACAAAAAGCGCATATAAATAGAAAAAGAAAATTGTAAGAGTAGTGAGATCATGTATCTTTATAATTGTCGTCTATTTCGAAATTTCCCAAACTCTGTTCTTAGGACCTGTAACAGAAAATTTGAGTTAGGATTACCCATCAAATTTCTGACAAGCATGTTTTCTCATCGCACTTTGAAAATGCCATTTTTTCAAATTATATACAATTTATACTGTTTCTTTTCGAAACATCCAAAGCATTTAATGATTATTTCTGAGTGAGTGCCCTCTGCAGACGTTTTGGCAACATTCACCACAGGTAATTTTTACCTTACGGTCCTTTTCGTAGCATCTTCTGTATCTTCCTGTAGGTCGCGGTTCCCGAACTGGCGTTAATGAATCAATTCCTAATAAGTTTTCTGTAATTGGTTTTAGATTTCTTGACATTTCTTTTGCATGACATCGTTTTTTAATATGTTCGTTGATAAGTTTTCTTTCCTAGAGCAATCGAAAATTCTCGCCTAGTCATCGTTTTCAAAAGATTCTAAATAAACACTTTTTATGCTCAATTTCTTCTTAATGCACTTTTTGTTTTCACACAGATCTATCGCATATACGGTCCAAAAAACTTCTGCCAATGCATTCACGGTATCTTGTGAAGGAATTCACTCAGCATTTCCAGAATTCAGGAAGAACGGAAATCGGGGCCCCACCCTGCCCTTGCTTCCTGGAAGCCCCAAAATTCATTCGCATGAGATGCAATTCCATGCTCGATTTTTCTTTTCAGTATAATTCACGTAGATCTTCGCTAAGTTGATTTATTTTCACTTTATTCCTTAAAAGATGTGTAAAAGATTATTTATTCCAACGTAATTGCTATAGTTTAGGCGATTACTTATTATAGAGCTATTTTCTGTTTTTTTCGACGTGTTTCTCCGTGTTTGTTTACATAAGTATACTTATTGTACTGGGCATGCATTGAAATAAATGTCTTTATTATTATTATTATTATTATGATAAAGCAATAGTAACCGTGAGAGGAATAGTCACAGTAATAATAATAACAGCCTGTTACGATCAATAGGAAAGTTACGGTGTCTACCCCTCGACACGGAAAGACATTCTAAGCAATCACGTTCACTACATACGCAGAGAAAGTTTCATGCTTTTTTTCACGAGACATCCTCGGGGCTCGCCGGCGTTACTTCGCAACGTTGAACTTGTATCTGTTCTGGAAGAAACTCGAATAGCCCTGGGGTAGTTTCCGAGATAATTATGTGCGCTGTACGGTCGCCCCATTATACTTAAGGGCTCTATCCGCGTAAGCAAGGAAACGGTCTTGAAAGGCCATGAAGTACTTATTTTTAAGGTATCAATGAACCGTCTTTCGTACCCGACATTATCTTATCCCTAATCTGCACGAGAAGAGCTTTAATTTGATATGTAATAAGTCGCACTTCCGACCATTACGATTTCCTTCGACATTTCAAGGGGTACCCCTTTGGAATTTCTGAAAAAGTTAATATGTTCTAAATTAGACGAAATCCCGTATACAGATGTTTTCGAAGGTGTAGTATACGATTTTGGCCTCCAAAAATCGTGAAATTTGCTTCATTTGGGTGTTAGAGCGTACCAGAGCGATTTGTCCAGAACCACTTTTCACTTTCTAATTGAATATTTCCTCAATGAACCGTCTCTCGTACCCGAAATTATTTTATCCCTCATCTGCACGCGAAGAGCTTTAATTTGATGTGTAATAAGTCGTACTTGCGACCATTTCGATTTCCTTCAAAATTTTGAAAATTCAGAAAAAATTAACATGTTCTAAATTAGACGAAATCCCGTATACAGATGTTTTCGAAGGTGCAGAATACGATTTTTACTTCAAAACTCGTGAAATTTGCTTCGTTTGGGTGTTAGAACGTACCAGAGCGATTTGTCCAGAATCACTTTTCACTTTCTCATTGAATATTTCCTCAATAAACCGTTCCTCGTACCCGAAATTATTTGAACCGTAATCTGCACTAGAAGAGCTTTAATTTGATGTGTAATAAGTCGTACTTCCGACCATGTCGATTTTCTCCAAAGTTTCAAGGGGTACCCCTTTGAAAATTCAGAAAGAAATTAATATGTTCTAAATTAGGCGGAATTCTGTATATAGATGAATTCGAAGGTGTAGAATACGACTTTGACGTCAGAAATCGTGAAATTTGCTTCGTTTGGGTGTTAGAGCGTACCAGAGTGATTCCTCCAGAACCACGTTTCACTTTCTCATTGAATATTTCCTCAATAAACCGTCTCTCGCACCCGAAATTATTTTATCCCTAATCCGCACTAGAAGACCTTTAATTTGATGTGTAATAAGTCGTACTTCCGACCATTTCGATTTTCTTATGGCAGTTAACCCTGTTAATCACCACGTGGCGCACTTCCCAATGTTATCTACTAAAGTGCCATCAACTAGATCGAACCGTCTCAACACGAGGATATCACACGCTAACGCACCTCCTAACCCCAACATTCCGACTCCTGGTTCCCTCAAAGAACTCAGAGAAAAGGGCGTAGTCAACGTCATCGCCAGGGTTAGGCGAAAAATTGGGGAAAGAGGGCCCCACTTCGAAATTAACCGTGCTTCTTCCCGAAGCGTCGTAAAATAGGTATGTATAGGTCACCGGCTTCCGCTCTTCTCCTTCTTTTTTCCTTCGCCACGGTGGCGGAGAATTTTTTTTTCCAGTTTTCTAACCCCATTCCCAACTACCGAACCCCCATCGCCGCCGCCACCATCTCGTCCGAAAGTAATTAAAACGAAATCGCCCGAAGGTCAAAATTAGCCGAGAGAGGTACCTACGAGGACGACGCGCTCTTTGATGCCGTACGGGAGCGAAAGTCGAGGAAGCGTAAAAACATCAAACGGAAATTTATTCTTCGCGCGGGGCGGGAGGCGAACGAGACGAAAGGAAGCGCGAAGACGAAGTAAAGAAAAAAAAAGAACGGGAAATGGAAGGGCGGGGAAGAAGGAAATTATAAAGACCGACGATAAAGTAAGGTCCCGTGTAATAAATATCGCCGCGGATGAGGTAGGGTTGAGGATCGAGGCGGAATTGATAAAGGAACCGGTTCGTGTAGCGCGAATGGGATCGTAATAAAAATTTAATAAGTCCGCGTCGATTTCTTTTTTGGGGATGATCGAGGCGACGGAGGGGAGGTGCTAAGAAACAAACCGGGGAAAGAGGGAATCTTCGCCCTATCTCTTAAGCGGGATAGTTTAGGTGACTGTGGACGATACCAGCGGGATTGCAACTAGGAACTATACACTGGCTGATAAGGGGATGAAACTATGAACAATCTTGCCAAACAATTGCTATAGCGAGAGTCTCAAGGTCAAGACCATGTTGATGGTTATCCGAGAAATATGCATCCTAAACTGTCTCTTCTGTCGTTGTTTGAACTGGAGGACTTCTAATTTAAAGTCAGGGTCTAGTTGGGGGAAGAGGGTGAAGAATCAGGGGTAATTTTGATCCTCAAGTCTCTTAGGACGCTTCCTTCCTAAGGTTCCTGAGGATGACAGGCAGAAACACCCCCTTCAGGAAGCAAGTAGTCGTCAGATTGTCTCGCAAGCTCAGAAGCAATTGGGCTAGCTGCAGGTAAGGGGGTTTACTTTCGCGAAGAAAAAATGTGTTAAAACGCTCGCCTACGATAACGATGGGAGCGAATTAAAGCTTCTCTAAACGTTGGATTGGTTCATTGTATTGGAGTCCGATTTGTTCATGCGGCCAACGAAGCTCCAAAACATAAATCCTCTCGAGGAGAAAGGAAAGGTAGGTTTCCAGGTATCGATTCGCCGGATTTAACACATCAATCGGGGTGAGAACTCTATCTGGCAAGCTCGGATCGTCAGTTGACAACTAAACTCACCCCAATTTGGAACTATGATAGTTAGGGAGAAAGCGAAACAAGAGTTTCTGATGCTGGTTTCTGAGAATCGGGCGTTGCCGGTTAAAACTAGGCCGGGAATATTTTTGTCGGTAATGTAAGGGAGAGGCGCATGCATTGGGACAATTTCTAAACTTTAATTTTTTTTTTTGTCAAATCAGAAATATGTATTATAAATTCAATAAATGAAATTCATATCATATAGGATCATCAAGGATTTACAACTGAAGATATTCAAACGCTTAATAAAGAAATTTCTATTAAATAATGTATTTAACATCGTACAAGACTATTTTTCATGCAAAAGCTTTGATCAATTTATTTAAAGACATGAACGTCAATATGGTTTGTGTAATATTTTCTTGTGTATTGTTATCATTTGTACATATGTATGTATATTGTATATATTATATTGTAGTTTGATTTACATGTTCAACACCGAAGAGTTTTTTTCTTGAATATATATTATTATTATTATTACCTGTATATATATATATATTTCGTGACCTTTTTATACTTATCTTATATGATAGATTTCTACCACTAATAGGTCAATAAAACAAGGCTGGTTTGAACGATAGTTATATTTTCAATAATATTTTAATAATGAAAATATAACTATCGTTCAAACCAGCCTTGTTTTATTGACCTATTAGTGGTAGAGATCTATCATATAAGATTATTATTACCAACATTTACCCGTGTTGAGCTAATTTTTAGTTGTTAAAAATATGGAAATTCATATCCATTTATTATATATATAAAAAAAAACAAATTGTCCCACTATACCGACTGTGCAGTGAAAAACCGTATGATATACCGGAAATTTCAGATAGGCCTTTGTGAAATGTGATTGTCAATCGCATATAACATACCCAGAATTTTTGATAGTGTGGGTTTCTAGAAATTTGTTTGTCCCACTGTACCCTCTGTCTCAAGGCACGCGCCTATCCCTTAGTGTGGCAAAGATGGCCTCACTCTATTACATGCTCAACCAGCGAGCGCGCCACAGAGCGTCGAGGGTACGACGCGAATATCTGTACGATACCGTTGAAATAGGCTACCTCTCAATTAGTTGCCAACTTAAGATCGTAACCACAAACTCAAAACTTAACGCCTAAAAAATTACCATCCAGGATAATAATCACCGACTAAAACGTAGCATCAAACTATAAACAATGTGCACCTTTCTAATCCCCACGCAGCATAATACCAATACTCGCACAATTCCCGCACGTACTACCAACCGCTTGTATTTCGATATGCACGAATTTTCAAAAGATGCACTCTCGCCCCGTTACCTACAAGTTCGTACATTGTTCAAGGACGCAACATCCTCGTCGTTAATAGCGCCATCTCGAGTTCGCTCCCGAACATAAACACTAACGGCAGGTCGCTTGCTCCCCCTCCTCCTCCCTCTTCTCGCCCCAAACCTCCGGCCCTGCTGTGTAAATCGCGATCCCTTATCCAAAATTGGCGTCGAATATGCGAACAGCGGTAGGTTCGTGCAAAAGCCTTCGTCGAACGGATTTTCGCAAAGACGATGAACGTGCGATAACGGGCGCGAGCTCGCTTGCCCCCTCCCCTACCCCCTCCTCTTCGAGCCGAGAGACAACGTCGCCCGGACGTGTCCTGTTGCGGTGTTTGTTTAGGGATTGTCGCTTTTTTCGCGGGGCGGACAAGGACGACGTGAAAACCGCCCCTTGGATCGAGGAAAATGTTTAGTTCTGTGTACTGTGGAATTTTTCGCGTCGAAATTTCGAATTTGAGCGAGAGACTCGATTCGACTCCGTACTCGTTCATAGCGCCAGGTACTATATCCGAAAAAGTGTAATAACATGGGGAGTGATACATCCTTTATATCTCCAAAAATCTAGTAACTTTCCGAAGATAAAAACAAAGGAACCCAATCAGAGCAGGGAAAAATCTGCAGAAAAGTGTGACAATCTACGGAGTAATCTTAAATCCCGCGAAGGGTCTTTAGTTAAAATCTGGATCTGACACATCCTTCAGATCTCCTAAAATCTAGTGTCCTTTCGAAGATAAAGGCTACGGAACCAAGCCAAATCAGGAGACTATATCCAGAAAGGTGTGATAACGTGGGGAGTGATTTTGCCCGAAGGGTCTTTAGGTGTACGAATCCGAAACTGACACATCCTTCACATCTCCAAAAATCTAGTAACCTTTCGAGGATAAAGCCTGAGGAACCAGGGCAAAGCAGGGGACCATTTCCAGGACAGTGTGCTACCATGGGGAGTGATCTTCCGAGAAAGGTCTTGAGGTTTAAGAATCTGGAGCTGACTATACACTAGGGTTACAACGTCGCCCGGACGTGTCCTGTTGCGGTGTTTGTTTAGGGATTGTCGCTTTTTTTTCGCGGGGCGGACAAGGACGACGTGAAAACCGCCCCTTGGATCGGGGAAAATGTTTAGTTCTGTGTACTTTGGAATTTTCCGCGTCGAAATTTCGAATTTGAGCGAAAGACTCGATTCGACTCCGTACTCGTTCATCGTTGAAAGAAATCTAAGCTACGACTCATTCCAGTTGATATTTCATACCGGTCGTAACGGTTCGTATTTCAATCGCTTTTCACCCGCAACGACAGGACGAAAAAACAAAACGAAAATAAAGAGCGGGTAAAAACGGGGTAACAATACCATCCTCGAAATGCGAATCGCCGGCTTTTAAAACATTATCCGCGGTCAGGCCCGCCGGCCACGACCGGAAATGCGAGTACGTCGGTAAGTGACTCGGAACGCGTTCGAATTTTCATCCCCCAAAACAAAAATTTTATCCCGACTTCGGCGCGGAGGCTCCCCGCTGGCCCGCTTCAGCAGACTCGAACCGTCCAAAAACATATTTAAATCGCCATACGCCCGCGGGGAGGAGGAAAGGGGTGTGGTAGGGAACGGAGCTTTAATTATGTAATACTACCCAATTTTCATCGTCACCGCCGGAGGGCGCCGGCGATGTCCGTCGGATATCTCGGCTTAGCCGTCTCGGAGAGCCCCGATTCGAAATTAATTAGTAAAATCGCCGCTGAAAGCAAAGTTGCTGGGAGCTGGAGAGGGTAAGAGAAGTAAGGGATGACATGGAAAAATGCTGGGGATGAAGTGCTTGAAGATTTTAAAAGATCGGGAGATGCGGTTGACCAAACAAAGAATTTAGAGAAAAAAGCGAGGGAATGGAGAAATCTCCACAGCTCAACTCCTCCGCTTTAGCAAATCCACTTGTCCGTTTAGGGATAGGAGAACTTACCAGTGCATCCGCATTTATTGTATCGTATTTTATTTATCAGGTTTAACGGAGGTCTCTAAATCGGAAAACAACGTCAATGCTTTGCTGTGGATTCATTTTCCAAGGGCATCAAACTCCTCGATTAAAGAAGATGGACTTTATGCTTGTAACAATCTCCTAGGTCATTGCATAGTGACGACAGTCTACTAAAATAACTATCTGGTATGTAATATAACATATGGTTTATAGAAATGAACCTGGGACACTGGGCAAGCCCTCCTTAAGGGTTGGTCACCACTAGACTAGGTGCTTGAGCATCATAATCTTTGCACCGCGAAAAGACGCTGGTAACAAGGGGTACGTGAAGCAAACCTGCTGGAGGAAGTTGAGGAACACATTCTCCACATCTCCAGAAATCTGCTAATCTTCCAGAAATAGAGGTTGAGGAGCCAAGCCAAAGCAGGGAATAAGCTTCAGAAAAGTGTGACAATGTGGGGAGTGATCTTCCGCGATAGGTTTTTAGGTTGAAGAATCTGGAGTCGACACATCGTCCACATTTCCAGAAATCCAGTAACCTTCCGAAGATCAACGCGAAGAAGCCAAACCAAAGCAAGGTACTATATCTGAAAAAGTGTAATACCATGGGGTATGATACATCCTTTACATCTCCAAAAATCTAGTAACTTTCCGAAGATAAAAACTAAGGAACCCAATCAGAGCGGGGAAAAATCTGCAGAAAAGTGTGACAATGTACGGAGCAATCTTAAATCCCGCGAAGGGTCTTTAGTTAGAATCTGGAGCTGACACATCCTTCAGATCTCCTAAAATCTAGTGTCCTTTCGAAGATAAAGGCTATGGAACCAAGCCAAATCAGGAGACTATATCCAGAAAGGTGTGATAACGTGGGGAGTGATTTTGCCCGAAAGGGTCTTTAGGTGTAAGAATCCGAAACTGACACATCCTTCACATCTCCAAAAATCTAGTAACCTTTCGAGGATAAAGCCTGAGGAACCAAGGCAAAGCAGGGGACCATTTCCAGAACAGTGTGCTAACGTGGGGAGTGATCTTCCGCAAAAGGTCTTGAGGTTTAAGAATCTGGAGCTGACTATACACTAGGGTTACAAACGTTCTGTGCTGTTTGATATTAATTAAGAAACACGCGCTGTCGCACAATTTTTTCTAATTTACAATCTTCAATTCTTCGAAATCAAAATGTAATTGCTAGGTCCTAGGGCAAGAATAAACAACTGAAGCTTAGTTGCTAGGTATGCCTACCTTCTCTAGTCGATGCCTAAACATCGTAATCCGTACCAGCCCGAGTCCAGTTGTTCTGGCCATTGGTCTATAATGGGACGTATTAATGACGGAATAATTATTCTTTTCGTTCTTTAAGTACCATAGGTATCGCAACTGCACGGTAGTGCATTTAGAAGTGACCTAATATTTTTCACGTCAGCTGCTTTTAGCGCCGAGAGTTGGTTAATTAGCTCCATAGGACAGTATTCAGACTGTGCCTTGAGCCTACCTCCCTGAATCGATTCATAAGTTTGACAGGTCTATCTTCCTTGTAAAACCAGTTGACCCTCTCTGGCCTAACACGTCTTGCACCTAAAGGTTCCAGATATCCTATGTAAAGAAACCAGCTGATGACTAGACCGCAGGAGCCGTATACTGAATGTCCAGTAGTTTGATCTAGCGCAGAATCTGAGCTCAGGGCCATTACTGATCTTGATTTCATGCAGATGGTAGATGACCGACCAGTGTCCGGTTAGGATGGTAACTTCTTTTTAAATTTAGATTAGATTACTGACCTCTTTGCAAGTCAAGTTGGTCCACATGAAGACCACGTCTTGCTTGAGCCCTATCCTCTGTCGTCACAGATCGGAATTAGTCCTCAGATCAAAGCCGTATCGTCATCTTAACAGTAGATTTGTCAATTCCGAAGGCGAGTTCAGAACTTCAGAACGTGGCAACTCATCCGAGTTTCCATTGCCTTCAATGTCTCGATGGGGTGGTGCTTGAATGAGGTATACCCCATTAGACACATAAAACTTTCCTAGAGTTTGTTTACTTGCCTGTCAGTACATATATGTTTATGTTTGCCACCGTGTTTGCCCGAGTAGGCTCTACTGAATTCTATTGGGCACACGTCATCACGTCATACCATCTCAGTTTGGGTTAGGAATCAAGCGACATGCAATTGGCCTCTATCGTTCCTCATAGATTTCTGCTACCCCCTTATCCCTCCCCTCCATCGAAGATCCACACGTAAACGAAATTAGTCATCCTGCCCTGAGAAAGGATGGATTAGGATCCTACCATTGCTCCTATTGTGGAATAATTATTTTATACGGCGCCTATAGTTGGAGGGGCAACAATCATACCTTACTACAACTTGATGTGACTACGATCTAGACCAGGCATGGGCAACCTTTTTTGTAGAAGTTTTATGCTGCGAGTAATCTTGAAAAATATACATTTTTGTGGTATCCTTATGATTGATTATGAATTAAGTTTAGACGGGCCGTGCTAATATGCAACGAAAGAATTCAGTAGCGGGCCGGGCAAATCTTACTCGAGGCCGCATGTGGCCCGCGGGCCGGAGGTTGCCCATCTATAATCTAGACATATGACGGTATAAGAGAATAAGACATTAAGAGACTTATGGTGCAGTACCAGCGACCTGTTGGAGGCTTAGGCCTGTAATGTGAAACGTCCAGGAATTCTGCACCTTTCTTCTACCACCGCGCGTTGGAATGTTTATACCGATTGCGTAGCTGCGACCATTTCTGACGTCTAGCTTGGGTTTGAGCGCAGGAGTCATCGGCGTAGCGGTCGTACATCTCAACCACTCGACCACATCGGCAATCACGATGGTATCGAACAAAATTCTTTTTCTAGGATCGTCGAAATTAACTCTCCCCTAAATCTCAAAACATCGCGCTTCTACCCCGTTTCTTCCGACCGGGGGCTTGTTTCGGACTGCCCCTCGAAGTAGCAACTTTTCCTCTCTCGAACTAGTATAATTGAAAGTCGACTTAAATTCTAAACTAATGCAATTGTCCCTCCGCCTATTCGAAATTAATGGTGGGCGCTGACGCCGCGAAAATTTCCTTAATTAACTCGGGAAAGATTTAGCGTCGCCGCGCGTCGATTAATTAAAATATTTTCCATGGTTTCCGAGCTCGCCCTTTTTTCTCGACGCGATCGATCGGTACGTAGGTACACGTCGGAAATTCTTCCTCAATTTTCGCCGTGTTTACGAGCTTCCTTTTTCCAATCCGTCTTTAAAAAATTCATGGCGCGGAAGCGCCTTTGTCTCCTTCGCTCGAAAAGGAAAAAGAATAAAAATAAAAAACTAAAGTCCGAGGCGCATCAATAAGCAGCTTATTGTCGAATTTGCGGCCGACCTTTATTGCGCCGTCTGCGAAACGCGGGCTTTATTTTCTTCCCTCTGCGACGATATGGTATTTGTCAAGTGTACGCTTGTCCGATCAAAAACCAACCGATATCGAGAATCGGTGGGTAGTGGGTGGTGTAAACTCACCCCACGCGAAAGGAAAAGCGGAAAAATTCTATCGGAGCATCCGTCGTGCGCTCCCCTTGTTAGGTGAGTTTGTTTATCGCTAGTTCCTAACTGAAATAACTACGTCGTTAAAATCGAGGACGATGTAAATAGGGGACACACGAATAAAAAATAAAAGAATAAAAAGAAAAATACGAGACGAGAGGACGACATTGAACGTAAAAAAAACGACCGTAGAGGTATGTGATATATGGGTAAAACATGCATGGGAGGGTAAAAAGTTTTGAATCAATACGATCACACTGCTTACCTCATATTTTCCAGGAAAATTTATAGTGTGACAGCATAAATGCGTATTTCGACAACCATCCCTATGGCTAAGCAATCATACTTCGAAGATGAAATTCAGGAGAGAAAACGCCGTCCTTAAAAACAGAAAAACCAAACCAATGCGGTGTCAGTGAGGAAGTCACGAAATTAACGTGGAGTCCCTCGGGGACCCAGTCTCGGGCCTATGTTTTTCATCATCGATCCCAACGCTTTCTTAGATACACTTAAGTATTTTCTGGTTTGTCTGGTATAAGACACAATCACAATGGTTTCAAACTTTTCCAGCGTTTTAAAGAGCCTAGGTCTTGAATCGATACGTTTACTAACATGTTTGAACATCAGACAATTCTGTAGCTTCGTAATTGGAAGATTGTCAAACGTTTCCCCAAATTTGTTCGTTACACAGTCCTCCACGAAAGCTGTGTAATTAACCTACAAAAAGGCAGGTAGGAATTGCATATTAATCGCAGACCGCAACCATAGACCAGTTTCCTCCTTATTAGCACTCATCAGTACGAATTATAGCGAGTCCGCGATGAAAAAGTAGCTTTTGGATGTCAGCTATGCTACATAGTAATAGATTTTACTCAATAGATAGCTCCCTCTCATAAACTAAGGCGACATTAACATGCCCAGAAGCATCACAATTTGTGACGAATGACAATAGAGGAAGTATAATAAGTTCCATACAATTCTAACAAGAAGAAGAAGAAGAATCCAAGTGCTATTGCACAGCTTCTATGGAGAACTCCTTATCAAACCTTCGTCAATTAGTATGTAATTTTAGAGAAAATCATTTAGATATATCTTCTATATGTTTGAATTGTATTGTTCTGGTTAAAATACTCCATCTGCTGTCATTTGTCGAAATTTGTATCTGGGTGTGCCAATATGACTTTCGTTTGTCCAGAGGGAGCCACTAGTTAGCTGAAATTTGTTACTATGAGCTGTTGCTAACATCCAATTTTAAGGAAAATAGTTTCATTAATCGCGTACTGGCTACACCGTACTGATGAGTCCTGATAAGCACGAAACTAGTCCACGGTTGCGGTCTGCGATTAACGAAGCATAATTTCCAACCGCGATCATATCGGGATATGCGATTTGTGCCTGCTTTGCAGGCTAATTGCACAGGTTTCTTAGAGAATTGACTAACAAACGTAATTGAATTAGTAAATCAGTTTGTCCAGTGTCATTTAGATTCTTCTTCTCCTCTCTGTTTGAATTTCATGATTCTCATTCGAACCATGTATCCTATTGTAATTCGTCGTAAGTTGCGATGTATCGCAGTAGGGCAATACCGCTTCAGCTCATCAGATGGAGCCACATGTTTAGTGAAATCTATCACCATGAATTATTGCTAACATTTTGCTGTGACGGAAATCGCGTACTAGTTATACTGTACTGATGAATCCTACTAAGGACGAAACTAGTCTACGGTTGCAGTCTGCGATTAATGAAGCATAACTCCATTCCGCGATCGTATTGACATATGCGATTTTGAGCCTACTTTACAGGCTAATTGCACCGATTTCTTGGAGAATTGCCTAACAAACGTGCCCGAATTACTAAATCAGTTTACAGAGTGTCATTTGGATTCTTCTTTTCCATTCTTTCTGTTTGAATTTGATGATTCTCATTCCAACTGTTTCCCCTATTGTCATTCGACGATCGCGATTTATCGCAGTAGAGCAATATCGCTTTAGCTCATCAGAGGGAGCCACTTATTTTGTAAAATTGCGATGTATTTTAGTGTGGTAATAACGCTTTAGCTCATCAGAGGGAGCCACTTGTTTGGTGAAATGTATCACCCTGATTTATTGCTAGCATTCAGTTGTGAGGGAAACTGTTTTGTTAATCGCGTACTAGCTATATCGTGCTGATGAGTCCTAATAAGAACAAAACTAGTCCGCGGTTGCGATCCGCGGTTAAGTAAACATAATTCCCATCCATTATCATTTTGCCTCAAGCAATTTGTGGCTAATTGCATAGTCTTCTGGGATAACTATCTAACAAACGTACCTCATTTAGTAGGTCGCTTTGCAGAGAGTCATTTGCATTAATTTTCTTTTGAATTTGAAGACATCATAGATTTCTCAAAAATCTCCGCAGTGACTTTAAGGTAACAAAAACTATCCGTGACAACGAACGGCGGCTGTTTTATTTCGTTACCTGCCCGGAATTTACGTCTTAATCGCCAATTCCGCGTGTTCCTTCGCTTTAAATCCGGTACCGAACAAGGAATCCGACCGGGGACGACTTCTTCCGCTCGACCTGTTGTTATTTTTCTAATAAGAAGTTACGAGCTGCGGACGTCGCGTTCGACGACGTCGTTGCTCGCTCGCGAAGTAAACGCGGCGGTACTTAAAGCGAAACGACGAACGGCGACAATTACACTTTATCACATTGTACGGAAGCGCAAGATAACATCGTTGTTAAGATCGTCGTTTCCCGAGTCCGGTGGATGGGCCCAGAATTTTTCACCCCTCCCCTGCAGTTGTAAATATTAATTACGAAGAACGACGGTTTCGTCGTCATCGTCTCCGTCGTCGATGCGGGGGTGCGTTGGTAAAAAACAAAATTCCCCGTTGACCTTGAAGAATGTTTTGTAAAGGGTATGTCAACATAAAATCGTTGTGGGTTTTCCTTAGGTTATCGCATTACCTATCGCGCGTTGTCATCTACCAGTCTTCCCTTCTCCGTCCTGAGATTTTCTCCGTAAACGAGGTCGCCTCCGGGGAAACCGGCCGCCTTTCGCCATCTGGTAATGACAGTTCGGCGAAGTAATCGGTTCGAATTGTTCCAGCGGAACGGATATCCTCGCGCGTCGGCGGTTACAACGACGAGGCGTGATTGTGCGGTCGAACGGGCGCGTCGGACGATAAACGGGGGTTGATGCGCCCCGGAACGGCCGAAACGTCTGTAGGCGCCGATATTCATTTGTCTCATGGCTAATTTCTGTCGATGTTTTGGGTGGAACGGCTTCGACTGGGATCGAGGTCCGGTATGGAGTCCTGGGAGTGTGTCGAGGAAAGGGGATAACACATGGGGTATTTGGATTTGGAAAAAGAATTCTCAGTGACAATACGTTGGTGCATTAAATATTAGCCTGGTACTCAAAAGTAAACAACATTTGCTCGATGCAATAGTTGGGTAAAGGACAATGATTAATCCGGAATATATGCGCCTAGTTCTCGTTTCGTTCGATTCTTATTGGTACAAGGGCATGAGATACGAAGGAGAAATCTTAATTGAAATTCGTATGATTTGCCCAAGAAAAAGGAGGAAGCGGGAGGTACGGTAACGGGGCACTTGGTATGGTTCCCCATACTCCTTGGTTCGTTAGAGACGAAACCCTCCACAACGACAACGGAATGGAACCACTTCAGGATGTCACCCGAAGAACTACCATTGCCACATTCAACCGAGGCATTCAAAATCTGAACCCGGTAGTCGTTGAAACCTCCGATTGCGGCCTTACCCTGCCTTAGCAATACTGACAACTAGACTGGGCGAATATGCGGTATGATGAGTCATCGCTACTTTGTCCTCTGTAATATAATATTGCATTGTGAAAAGGACGGATGACTCATCATACCGCATATTTGCCCAGTTGACTGACAACCAAGGACAATCGCCCTACTACAGCCACAAGAATGGCAGCAATTCCATCTCGTTAGGCTACGTAATCACTAAAATTGAGAGGACGGGAAGTTCCGTTCTGAGATGAAGGTGGATCGAGTGGCTGGATGTTAGGACGGCTTCTTACTTGCCGGGAGAAGTAAACAGTAGTTACTGCTACTCTGTATCCGAATCCGACTAATGACCAATGACTCAAAGCCCATGCTACACGTATGGGCTATTTGAAGGGAAAACTACGTTTTCGATGCACAACCAGCTCTGATGGTCGATCGTTGGTGGGGAACCCGTCCTCCACTCTAGAGCTTCAATTTTTATCTAGAAGCGGACTAAAGACCCTTCAGCCCTTTTATCTCTTTGAGACACTGTAGGAATCGAGCAAACAACATCCTTTTATCTCGGAGGTCGACTGTGGCGGGAGATATCGCCTCAGTTGATGCTAAAGAACGCTGCTGTGGGACGAATCTTCATAGCAGGAGCGGGTCGATCTTGGAGATCAGCCACCATCTGAACATTTCCCAATAAAATGCTACGCAGATATAGTGAATGCCCCCTGGTAGACTCACACCAGCGATTTACATAGACATCTCTTGATGCCAACAGTGAAGGACGAGATTAAAAGGTTAACGAGCAAGCACTTCATCATCATGGCAGCGCCGAAGTTCTGCAGC
This sequence comes from Chrysina gloriosa, assembly GCA_038088585.1. Lineage (NCBI taxonomy): Eukaryota > Metazoa > Arthropoda > Insecta > Coleoptera > Scarabaeidae > Chrysina > Chrysina gloriosa. Next base: position 38,045,055 of record CM076093.1, on the reverse strand, counting down.
TCTTAGACACTTAACAACAGGTACGAAGGCTGAGGGGCACCAGACGGTTGAAGCTCGTGCAGTGTATTGTGGAAAGCAGAGTACGGTGCGCGGGTGAAGCTTGGTGGGGTATATGTTCGAACAAACAAAGGAACGTCGTTGAAGTCACTTCCGGAAATATATATTCGGAGTTAAGCTATCCCTAGAATAAAATTAATGGGTAATCTTCTAGACTAGTTTTAATAGGAAAAACACCAAAATGTGTAAGAAAAATCTGACCCCAGTGGTTGTGGTCGGTTCTGCATCTCCCCGACAAGACCGTCAAAAATTTCTCCAGATATTCTTGCAAAGTCGGAATGTTTGGATCACGACTAATTATGTACATTCCCCACGTCTACAAAATAAGATGTCTCGTATCCTAGACCGTCCTATTTCGTAGAGTTTTAAGTCTTCCAGGACCATAGCTCTATAGGTCAACCGCGATTGAAGCGTCCATTATAACCGGGGCAAGGAGTGTTATAGCCCGGACACGAGTAGGATGGTTCAGGAGAGCACTAATACTTCAGAGACTCGTGACTGATAACGCTTGCCTCGGCTCCGGGGCGATTCCTCAGAATTTACAAGAACAGCAAACCGACATTTCTGTTGCAGATCGACCCCCTCCCTCCAGCGATCGTAACCCGGTAACCATATTAGAGATGCTCGTCAAGCGAAAACAACTTACTTGTTCCCGGGGGATGGTTGAGAAGAAAAATGCTACGCCCCCCTCTTCCCCACCTAGCGCATAGATCTTCAGGATCAAAGAGATTTATGCCGTAAAGAATCAAACCCGGTTCTGCATACAAAAGAAAAAAGGGCAAAACATCGAGAGTTGGCTCCGAATTGAGGCACCCCATCGCGTGCCCATTGCGACTAATTTCCCGACGCGATAACTCCGGGCGCAAACTAAACAAGCGGCGCTCTCGCATAAAGCCATTATTAACGCGCGGTCATAACATAATACGCTGAAGTGCTCCCCAGATATGCCGGCGCAAAATCGGCGATGCATGCAGCTGGAGAGCGCGCGGCTAGTCCGATTCGACGTTTATTTACGCGCCGGTTGCTATTTTAGCCGGGGAAACGCGACATGAACTATGAGGGGTAGGTAAATGGGGGAATATTTAATGGAAGAATAGGCGCGAGCTCGTGGTCTAGCCGTGATCTCCAATTACCCGGCGAAGTCTCTGCTCTGTATAGGGGGTGAAGGAAATGTGGGAAGAGGGAAGGGGACCGGGAGGGTAGGGCGGGGTCACGGTAATGCACTAGCCGGAACAACGGTAATCAGCACACATCCGCACGCTTTTTCTAAAGCGTCGAAAATTACTTAGGGGTGCCTTAAAGACCTTACCTCCTGCGTCTACAACATAAATCATACCCACGACGATAAGTCATCTAATTACGTTTCGTTCCTCGATCCATCGACCCAGCCCCTCACCGTTTCGATATTTGAATATTTAAATCGGAACGCAGTCCTAATAAAAAGCGGGGTGAACGGAGGAATCATCCCGCTGTAAAGTTTAAATTGATATTTATCGGCACGAAGCAGCGCCGCCTCGAAGAAAGGCCGCGTTTTTCGCGCGCCCCACGACTCGTCTAAATAAATAACCTTTTATCGGGCATAAATTTTAATTAGGGTTTTATTATCGGAACGGTGGTGGTAGAGGGCGCCCTCGTTCGCCGTTCGCCGCCCGCGATAAACGCCCGAAATTCGCGAATTTGCGAAAGATCGAAAGCCGAAAAATTGGTGATATATGGCTCGCGAGGGTGTGAGGGGTGTGAGTCGGGTAGAACGGTAGTTAAGTTTCGACCATCGCAACGGTTCGTTCGGAAGCATCGAGGGATTTCGAAGATTTATTTTGGAACGGGGGATGAGGTGGATTGGGGATCTGAAAAAGGGGGATTTTTTTAATAGGTCGAATGAATTTTGTTTCCGCATACGACGGCGATGCTACGTACATGCAATATCGTCACGAGCTTTTCTGAGCTATCCGTGCTGTTTGATCGCAGAATTAGTTCGATATCGCTGCGTACTGCGCCCCTATTTCAACCGCGGTATTGAGGTTAACACGAATTACTGCTACTTGACGAGTTTGAAGTCTTGGAAAGAGTCCAAGATCATAATATTTTTAGTCGGTTCAGTGATGGTAAATTGTTGTCTTCAATCTGGCGGTAGCTAGCTGTTGGACCCTTAGGTAGTACAAATTGCGGCACTTTTCAAGCATCTCTGACTTGGCCTCAAGTTCCTCCTTACAAAATTTGCGGGTGTTACTATCGGCTATACTTACTCTGTGCAGATATCCACTCAGTTTACAGTGCCCAAACAGGACACCTGTTTGTCAGTTATCCATGTTTCTTGGTCACAATTCCTCCCCTCACCAGAACCGTACCAGAAGAGTCATTATTTCGATTTTTTCCTTTCGTAGCATTTTACGAAGGGAATTCCATACAAGGGCTATGATCCTATAAAGGATGACGGGTCAGCTACTTCATTGCCCTCAACTATTAGTAGCAATTACATGAACATGTTGTTTCACCTACCCAAAGCATTCATATGCTTATCTCCTTCAGAGGTCTTGGATGGACTGGTCACGAATTTAGCGCTTGCGCAGCTGCTCGACTCCTCAGGTAGAAGAGACGAACGGTCAACAATAGAACAGAAAATTAGAGTAGAGTAAACCGTCGCTAATAACGTGTTGCCCTTGACAGAAATCAAGAGCCCAAACGTCCCGGTGTACAAAAAACATTGTCATGGAAGCCAAGGACCTAAACGAAACGAAGTGCCACGGATTGACGGACGACTGCTTGATTGCAGAATTAGTTTGATTTTGCTGTGTACTGTGTCCCTCCTGCTACCCTCGCATTGAGGTTAACTCGAATTACTGTAGCTTAACGCGTTTTAATGCTTGGAAGGAGCCCAAGGACATGAGATCTTTAGTTGGTTTAGTGATGATAAATTATTGTCTTCGATCTAGTAGTCTCCAGCTATTGGACCCTTAGGTGGTACAAATCGCGGCACTTTTCCAACATTTCTGACGGAAAACTTGCAGGGATTCATATCGACTACACCTAGTCTCCTCTTCCTCTGGAAATAAGATAGGGGATAACTACGCGATTAAATCAGCAAGAGTTTCGATCGTGCCGCGACCTGGCGACCGAGCAGCGTTATCCCTGTCGATTTCCGTATAGATATCTGCCTTACCGACCATGCGCACACGCAACGAGTTGAAACGCATTACGAATATGAACGGTACGAACTTTCCTAACGCCCCCGCATCGTCGGAAAGAAAAGCGATTACTTCGACTTGCCACAGAGGTACAGAGGCGAAGGGGTAGGAGACGCGCGCCTTCATAAACCGAAGAAATAAACAAGTTCCAACAGCTATAACACACGTGAACGAAGTTACAAATCGAGGATAATTCGTCTTCGCGCGTGACTTCCGCGACGAATTGTTTTATCATCTCGGATTTGCGAAAGTTCCAGGTCCTCATCCGTGCAGTTTCGAATACATCCGGGAAAATTAGCGCGAGCAATTTTAGTTAAGGCGACTGTTTAATGCGATTGCTAAGGCGAGATTGTTTTAAAGACTCGGCGCTTCGGAATGGAGCCGCCTCCGGGGGCGCGTGCTCTGTCGGGCGGTACCTTCCTCTATTTTCGTTTATGCGCTCAAAGTTTCCGAGGGATAGGAATCTTAACAGTTAATTATCCGCGCTTAAATATTGCAGCGTTAATTTCGAAGTTGAGCGTGCTGCCGGAGGTGTCACAGTTTAGGCGTGCTGTTTCTTGTCGGTAGAGTTGACGGGAGCTTCCTACATTTTCTCATCGTTATAGATTCGCTTCCTACTATCATTTTTTGGTGGGCTTCCAATTTTTATATGCTCATACTATGATTATTCTCGACCTCGAAACGCCTAGCGCCTTGTCATTGTTGTTCCTCGTATTTTAGCAATCCGCTGATAGAAATGTGTGAGTGCTACGATCCAACTTTTAGTGCGGATGCCTCGTTCTCGAGCAATGGGGCTGAGAGCGCTCTGTAGCAATGGATTCGCGTTCTATCGCTGGACTGAACGAATCGAAAATGAGTCGACTGAACGAGTCGCCAGAATGAATTATGAAAGTCTAATGTTGCCCATCTAACATTTTATACCTAATTTCACTACGATATGTAAAACAGTTTTGCTCCTTGGCACTTTTTCATGTTATCTATTGATTTTACTATACAGGATAAATTTTGATCTGAGGGACCAACTAGGTGAAATCTAATTTTCGTGACACATAGCCAAACGCCTTTTCGATGTCCAGGTACGCTGCATATACCTTTACTTTCATTTCCCGTGCCTTTTCCATGAGCTGCTTTATTGTGGAAGCATAGTCTTGGGTTGATCGTTCTTTTCGAAATCAGCTTTGGGGTTCTGCCAGATTCTTTCCAAGATTTCTTGTAATGGTTTCAAATAATTGCCGTTGCTCACGAGTAAAACTTTCCCAATCATGCAGTATATGTTGCTGCTGTATCCTGCCCGGCAGTGCCTGCATAACTTGGCAGCTTTCCTGGACCTACATTTCTAGAATAGACTTCCATATCACGTAGGAAACTCTTCCCTGAAGCATTGTACCTTAGGAAGCCTATCACTTTCCTTAGCTTGTACCTGCTTAAGAGTAGGATGCCTGCAATTAAGTAGCAAATGGGTGACAGATGACGACCCTACCATGTTTGTTCCTGCGATAGTTTGATCTTTCCCTCTTTCTCTCGCATCTTGGAGGCTTCACGACTGCACTAGATATGTACTTAGGGGGCATCGGGGGTCAGTGGAACGCCGGTCAATCGTCGAAATACGATTTCTTCAACATTTCCCCGTAACGTACACGTAGCCAATAATTACCTCTCTAATTTCATTCCGTGCCGGTTGCGCGACATATCGAATATCAAATCGAAATTATTTTAGTCGACGCTATGAATTTTAATAACTCGCCAGAGATAGCGCTCCCCCGAACTAATTTACATTCGCATTGATCTGGTTTCCAGCGACAGACCGTCGTGATTACACGCGGAATGATGAACCGCAGAATATCCAATACACGCAGGAAGCGAGACGGGAACAGGTCGAAAGCGAGACGAGCAGAGCTAGAACGAACGAGGGATGGGGTGGAGGGGGACTACGTCCGGATATTTTTACCATTTTCCGTTTCGAGAGGGACACGTTCGGGTGAACGGGCTGGAGGGAGCCGGAGGAAGAGGGAGGGGATTACTTCCGATTGTTTATATCGACGAAGCAAACTAACTCATCAAGATATCACCGCCATCATCGATATCGATGACATTTAAGCAATGATTACGTGCCCCCGGACCGATGCCGTCCGGAATAAAACAGTCGCAATAAAATAAGAGCGCTTTTGACCCCCTCCCCATTAACAATTTACCGGACTCGGCTCGATTCCCCGGTCTACATCGGTCGTCCGGGGAGCAATACTCGTTCCGCGAAGATAAAAGAGAGAAGGGGGCGACGGGGTTACGGTCGAAACGCAACCTGCCCCATCAATCGGATCGTCGCAATTTTCTGGGGTATCTCTTGCGTCCGCGCTTGTTAAGACGTCTTCATTTCCCTCCTTTCCGAGAGTTACTCGGGCTTTTAGGTCACCGAAGGAATCCGAAGACGCGGATCCGACTAATCCTATTACGTCGACCTGGTCGTTTCTGCTTTTCGTTTTCTAAGTGGTACCGGAGAAATATTTGAATATTTAACGACGTACGCGACTCATCTCCCGTTGTATCTTTAAAAGGGACCCGTCACTCTTCGGAGGGAGGGATCGTTTCGTCCCCCCATCACCTCCGAACGTTTGTCCGGCGTTTAGTTTAACAAGAACGCGGACACGTTTTACATGAACTCGAGGTCATTAATCACCGGTGCGGTGCGGCGTCGACGAGCCAGCCACCTTAACCCTCGACGCCGTCTATCTCATTCCGAAGGATCCCGGTCGCAAAACCGCCGGCTCCCCCTTCGCGCTATTCAGACGCGTTATAAAGGACCGTGCCACCGCCGCCGAAGGGTTCTCATTTATTACTTCATTGTGACACTCAATTACTGCATGCTTCGCCGGTATAGTAGGTGACGAGCTATATGATTACGAACAATGAGGGCCGGATGTACAAGTATGTCGGTGGAAATGGGAAATAGGATGGTTGTGGAGTTTACGAGGACGAAAGACGCGCGTTAACAATATAGTGGTTTATGCATCGACTTGATAAAGTAAGGCAAGTCGGGGGTGATGGACGAAGAAGACTGGTTTCCCTGAAGAGACTTTAAAGCTACGTTCTTCGCGAACCGATATGCCTTTAGATGTGTAGCAAGAGTCCTCCTTGGCGGTTGTCGATTGCTCTCGCCAAGAACCTGCATGGAAGCGACACCCGACATCTTCCTTCAGGGTCACACTGATACATTGGCCGATATCTCCCGGAGGGAGGAACTCCCAGCTGATCACTCCCAGGGATGCTACGATGGTCCGCGAGACGCGGAATCGGATGACGATCTGAAGGTGGAGGTGGAAAATAGCATGATTCGACTGCCCCTTTTACTGGCTTTTGACTGCCGTAGCGATTGGAATTACCACCTTTATCAAGAAACAGAGGAAAAACGAGGATCCGGGTCGTAACGAGATAACGAATACGACCCTCAACACGCTGCCCAGGTCGATGATCTCCACCATACTCAACGCTGGCCTCCTTTTTGGTAAATTGTCCGCAGATATTCTACCGGAGGCTAACTTTTCGGCCACACTTCATCCCCATTCGGGAAAAACTAGGCAGATCATTTCCCCTGTGATCCGTAGGAATTTCGACCTGAACCTACGAATGAAATTGTTACTCCCGCCGTGATATCACGTCACCAGAGAAACACTCTGGTTTGTCCGAAACGAACAAATACATTAAGGCTTCAACATCCCTAGCTTACACGGGTACGCGAAAGAACTTTAAAGCTTCTTTGGAGAGCGTGAAAAATCCGCATAATCTAATGGTGAGACGCTTGGCACAAATCCCGGGGCGTTCTCAGCCTCGGCCCTTTGTTAGGCAAATTTAGTAACGACGGATATATCCGGCCTTGTGTGTGACGGGGATAAGGGTGGCCTTCTTCAGATTCTCCCCACGCCTCCGATTTTAAGACGTCCCATAGATGACTATGTGCAGCTGGCCCAACAAAAGTCGTCGGGTATGTCTGATATATCCGGTTGTGGGGAACGTTATCACCGTCGGATATATCCGGTTTTGATATTGAGGCGGATAAGGATAGCTTTCTTCAGATTTAGCCCCATTTTCCCGATTTTAAGATGTGCAATTCGATTTTTTGAATTCGTCTTAAAACCTCAAGACCCCTCTAGTTTACTACGCCCTAAAACTTCAAACTAACGCCCCTTCCCCCAATTTTAAGATATCTTACAGGCGGCTGTGTGCAGCTGGTCCAACGAAAATCGTCGGATATACCTGATATATCCGGTTGTGGGAAAAATTAGCAACGCCGTATATATCCGCTCTTGGTATTAAAACGGACTAGAGCGGTTTCTCTCAAATTTCCCCGATTTTAAGACGTGCAATTCGCTTATTAGAATTCGTCTTTTAAACCTCGAGACCTCTCCATTTTACTATGACCTAAAACTTCAAACTAACACCCCTGGCCCCACAAACCATCAATTTCAGCGATGTAATCGTAATTACTCACGCAATAAACTTGCACTGTACGACTTAAATTTCGTTTAATGGCGTCTCGTTCAGGCGAACGTCGAGCGCGAGCGACGTGCGAGGACGAATAAGATTATTTAGCGTTCCGGGTCGATGCGTCCCCTACCCCTCCAGGTCCCATATACGCCCGGGACTTCCTCGCGAATAAACTGCGAGTTATAAATTAAAGTAACAACTCCTAAGTCGAACCGAAACAATAGAAAGTTGGCGTGTCTTCTTCGCGTGCGCCCGCGTTCCCCGTTCCCCCTCTTTTCCCTCATATCGTCTTCTCTGCGTCGTTGCGTCCTCGCATTTTCCTCGACGAGCTCTAATTACATTAAAACAAAGTGATTTCTACTTAATTGTAATTATATTTAATGCCTGATTGAATTTAATTAGCTAAATAGGTCTAGGACAGAATGTGCTGGATATGGCTTCTGGGGCCGAGGTGTGGATATGGGATGAGGGACGATTAAGCGTTGGAAACGTCGTTATATTCGCCGTTTAGAAGCGGTCGGAGCCGTTTAAAGAAGGTGGCGTTGTATTACCAAGGTCTCCGATGGGTTCCATTCGAAATTGGAAATTTAGCCAATGTTTGTTTTAATTTCTTTTCCCGCTTATAACAAAATTTCCTTGGTTAAAACGAGCAGTTATGTCGTTAATGCCTAAACGGTTAGGGCATTCGACTCTGATGCCCGCGGTCCGAGCTTAAATTCCGGCCGGGCACCCGGCGGGTGACCTAATAAGTCACTAGATTGAGTACCGGCGTTGATTGTGAATAAATGGTAATAATTAGTCTGGACAAACAACGGTAGCGGGATACAATTACGAAATAAGTTACGAAAACATCGCCGACTCCTTACTCTAGTCAGTACTAAATCGATGATGTATGCGAATAGTTCGTTGCATATGTAGGCTGTCGTAACTTATTTCGTAATTACCGCTGTTTGTCCAGGCTAGTAATAATGACGGTTGGCTAAACCCTCTTACAGGGTGTTAGTGCTCCTGCTATTACTACGGTAGTATTAAAACTTGGAGTTGGTAACACGATACCGCTGTTGCTCATTTAAATTTGTTCTGTTTAGCCCCCAGCACAATTCTGTGGTTGTCCCCTTTGGATTATTGTGCTATATTACTGCCCGTGGTGCTACCCTTCGGTTTCTTCAATTTCTCGCTGAATTTATTCGATTACCACACTACCTTGTGACCCTCGCGCTGTTCTCGCCTCGTCGTCTCCGTTCATTCCCTAACCTTTTGGGTTACCCTCGGATTTGATGCCCGAGGGTTCACCCCTCGAGTTCTTGAATCTTTTCGCCGATTTCAACAAAATTTCCACGGCGAGTTCCATGGATTATTTCCCTACCTTGACTTCTAGACTGTCCCTACCCATACCCTCTCCGATCTTTCCTTAACCCTCTGAGTTACTACGCTCGTTTGTTCCTCATACGTACCGCCAGGGTATTCGACATCGCCTTCCCTCAGCCACGTTCTTGTCTATCTTAGACGTGCTAGTCTCAGACTTTTCGTTTCGGAATTTATGCGCGTTTCTCGCAATATTTACCGCGGTTGTTTGTTCTCGAGGTGCATTTTCGCATTGCCTAATTTATCACCGACTCAACTACTAGGAACCTGCACAACGAACAACGCCGCCTCCTCCCTTCTCCGCCTTCCCTTGTATTAAATTTATAGCGAGCGAACGGGCGTTCGCGGCCCGCTCCGACACCGCAATTACCGCTTCGCCGTCTTCGGCGGCCCGGCCACAAATCATCGAAGAAGAAACGGCGGAATTTATATTCCGCCGCGCCGCAAAATAACGCAATTAAACGTCAGTCACCGACAGCTTCCCTGATTAAATTCCGCTTCGGCGGCATCGGTGGCCCCGCGATCGCCGTCAGCGTACATCGCAATCCACGCAGCCGCCTTCTTAGCTCGCTTCGCGACGGATGACGGACGCTCCTCCGCATCGCCTGGAAGCCGGGCCGGCGAGATCGTTAATATTACTCAAAAGTCGGGGCGCGCTCACCTCGCCAGGTCGTAATAATCCGAGGCGTCCCTTTGGGGAGTCGGAGCTCACCTCGGAAAGGAGCCCCTTCTTCCCGTAACGAGATAGCGAGGGAAATTCGTCTTGCGGAAGATAACGGCTGACACCTCACCTCCGCCGCCGCCTAATGCGACGAGGATATGGGAGAAAGGGGTTCGGCGGTGGGGGTGAGCTTCTACGCGGGAGGAGATGAGGATGAAACTTCTACCGTGGAAATGGTAAGGTACATCTGTGAGTTTGTCCCATTATTGAACTTAAATACTTCCATACTCACTTCTTCAGCCGTTTCCCAAAATTTCTCCTATTTACATCAAAATCCCCGCCCCAGCTGAAGAACTGGGAACATTTTGTTTGTAACTTCTCATTTTATTTTCTCTCCAGCCGCCTTGAATTCCTTCCGATACGTTCCAACGACCGTTACTCGACTCCAACCCCTTTCACGCGCCCCTTCGTCGAGATCGATTTCGAAAGTTTAAAATTCTTCTAATTGCCGGGCGCCGGAGTAATTAAAAATTATCGACTCGGAAGTGTAAGACAAGGGAACCAATTAAAAATTTCGGCTCGCCTCGAACTCGATCGTCTTCCGAATCCGAGAAGGATTACGATGGAGTAGACAAGGGGTCTTTCCCGTTATCTAAGGAAGCTATCGACCGAATTCCACGAATTGTTTTGGTGAAATTTGTACGGATGGTATTTTTGTCTACGTATCATTTTCCAAAGGCACGTCAGCTGGTCTTGGTAAGCATCTCCAAATTCTAACTGATATGGTTGTTTTCCCGGTATGACCTCTTGGGGCGGAAAAGTTGTTTTTTGGCAACGTATGATTTTTCAAAGGCGCGTTAGCTGGTCTTGGTAAGCATCGCCAAATTCTATCTGATATGGTCGTTACCCGGTATGATCTCTTAGGACAGAAAATTTATTGTGAACCATTTTAATCCAGTCTGAATCGTGAATTTTAAACTTCTCACCCCTGCAGGGGACGGTTATTGTAGCGTGTCAGACACCCTCGATTTCGAACTGATTTAATTGTTACCTCATGAATCATCAAGATTATCTTGCGTCCCAAACGTGAATGCTCGTTTTAAGTCGTAAGGACACCCCCGACTTTCAAAAGCGGAACTTGAATGCTTTCTACTTTCGTCCCCTAGAGGCGCTCATTTGAGTTTGTAAGAGACCCCAGATTCCGAAGTGATTGGGTCATTAAGCGAATCTTTCCAAAACCACTTTGCAACGTAAATACCGGTCATAACTCGCCAGTTAATTTATCGCGTCATGGAGGATGACCAGGCGATTATCGAAACGTATTTCCAGCGAAGCAGACGTAAATCGAATACGAGAGACGAAGGGGGTAAAATGAATGCAATTAAACGGAATCAGGTCGTCGCTCCGTCAAAGCGATATTACGTCCGGATTCCATCGACGTTCATCTGTTGCTGAGGGGATAGATCAAAGCTGGCGGGGCTGGTGGGCTGGCGTCCGGCGAGCCGCCCTGCATTATTGAAATCGAGCGTCGCGAACTATTTAGTTTGCGGATTCGTCGCGGCGAGGCGTATTTTTCGCTCGTCGGTCGTGCCGCGTCATGCCGGGGATTTTTGCTGTTCAGGGCGCGCGGGGAACGCCTGTTGCGCGCCATATTACGACGACGGGTTTGCCATTCGGCGAGCTCGTCGAGCTTTGATCCGTACGTCCGCTTTCATTACCTTTATTAACCGGCGCTGTGGTTAAAGAAAATTAGTCGGAAGTCACGATTGTACAATTCGTGCATTGAGATGGGTGTAGGTAGCCATAGAAGATGCATGACGAGCGACCTTTATCTAATGCATAGAATCTGGATGGCTTTCCACAAAATCAGGTCCGGTAATTGGGCAGCTAAAAGGTAGCTGTGTACCTAGATTGTATATGCATTTTGTGCTTACTTAGTAAGCTATTGCACAGCTACCTGGTAGCCGCTCAAATAACACACCTAATTAACCAGGGCGTCTTGCAGAGAGACATCTAGACTCAATGCATTAATAGTACAAGTTAACGCGTTTACGTCCTCAGTCCGAGTTGGTCTCAGTTTCGAAAGGACCACGACGATAAACTTCCACCTGCTCTGACTTTGGGGTCAACTCTATGCTTTTGAAGAATTTCAAGTCTATACGGGCTAAACGCGTGAGGCCCTCAGTCTACGTCGGTTTCAATGTTGGAACTTCAACTTCTTATCAGACGGAAAGTCTAAATGAGTTAAAGCCTTTAATTCGTCAGTCCAAATAGGTTTAAGTTTCGAAAAGAACAAGACCATAAACTTCCACCGGCCCCGATTTTGGGGTCAATGCTATGCTTTCGAAGGATGTCAGGTTCATATGGACTAAACCCGCCAGGCCCCCAACCAACGTAAGTTTTAACGTCGGAATTTGGAATAAAGCTATTTGGTTTGATTTTGGGCTAACTTCAACTTCTTATCAGATGGAAAGTTTAAATGAGTTGGAATCTTTAGGCCCTTATTCCAAATAGGTTTAAGTTTCGAAAGGAGCAAGATAATAAACTTCCACTCGACCTGATTTTGGGGTCAAGACTATGCTTTCTAAGGATTTCAGGTCTATATAGGCAAAACGTATCAGCTCGCCAGTCCACGTACGTTTCAATGTCGGAAAGTTACAAGATGGCATATTCCTATTTGATCTGGTTTTGACCTAACTTCAACTTCATGTCCAAATTAGAATCTGCTGGTCCTTAGTCTAAATTAACTCCAGCTGCGAAAAGTGCATAACGATAGACCTTTACCTTTATTTGGACTGAACTTTATGTTTATAAAAACATAACAAACTCTATAAAGAGTATCAAGTCCAGATCAGTTAAAACCATCAAGTTCCCAATACAAGAAGTCTCGGCTTTGGCAGCTATAAGACGACGAACCTCCACCTAACCTGATTTGGTGTGAAATTTAGCTTTAAAGGGTTGTAAGTCGAAAATCTTTAAAGTTTGCAGGTAATTAATTCCAGAAGTTTCTCCTCTGAGAGCTCCAAGACGATGAACCTCCACATGACCAGATTTGGTGTGACCTTTAGCTTTGAAAGAATTTAAGTCCAAAAGATGTTAAAATCTTCAGGTAATCGATTTCAGAAGTCTTTGTTTCGACAGCTACAAGACGACGAACCCGTACATGATCAGATTTGGTATGAACTTTAGCTTTAAAGGATTTGAAGTCCAAAAAGGTGTAAAGTTTGCAGGTAGTCGATTTCAGAAGTATTTCTTTCGACAGCTACAAGACGATGAACCCCCACATGACCAGATTTGGTATGAACTTTAGCTTTAAACGATTTTAAGGCTAAAAGATTTAAAGTCTTCAGATCCTCAATTCAAGAAGCTTCAACTTTGAAAGCTACAAGACTACTAGCCTCCAGATAACCTGCTTTGGTGTGAACTTCAGCTTTAAAGGAGGTTTAAAGGTCTAAAACATTTAACGTAAGTTCGAATCTTAGATCTTGAATCTAAATCTAAGTCTGAGACACAAATTATCAGGATCCATGAGTATCTACCAACGCTGATAATTTCGAGTTTAGTGAGCTTATCATAAGTCTGTTTACTAGCTTTAATTCTTTAAAATTCCGTAGAAATAGCAAATGTACGTGAAGTTTGAAAGAATTGGCTAAATCGAACAGATTTCCAACCCAAGCAAGGGCGGGAAAATCTTTAAAATCCAGAACAACTGGACCCACCCCATTGACCTCGCTTCTATCACTCGACTTCATTTGTCGAACAAATAACTCGCCCCCGCGAGGGACACGAGAACAGATGACCGTTACGCGAGAGGGATCGGGATGGCGAAAATTCGGTCGCTGTTTAAACAACGCCGTAAAGCGTAAACTAGTAAAATAATGCATTAAATATTGGGCGTTTTCAAATTGTTGTGCGCGCCCGTAAGTAAATATGAACATGTGCGACCGGACACAGGCTACTCGCCGGCTTTGTGAATATTAATGGACGATACATAAACACGACCGGCGAGCGCGGGGTGAAGGGGTTGATAGAGGGAACTGGGCGTATTTACGTTTTGTTCGTGATAAATTTGTAGAAACAGGAGAATGACGATGTACAATGTAGTATCGAGGGGTAATGTTCGAACAGGGATCGTTGGTGATGGGGAAGGGATGACGAGGAAGGATTTTAGAAATTGGGATACACCGTTGCCCCTCTTTCCGTATTTTATCGATCGCCTCGCTATCAGACGCACGGACTATGCAAAGCGTGGGTGGTTTACGACTGAGTTGCTAAGAAGAAAACCGGAAGCTAACAACAACTTTTATGTCTGGTTGAGGGTTCACACTACGTGTATGTGGTTACGATGACTGCAATAATGACGCGAAAGTAGTTTTGTATCGTTTAGGATCGGAAATAGATGGAGTTTCGTCCGTAGAAGTAAGGTTGTGACAATGCTTGGATAAGCTTTGCCACACCACCGAGCAGGATTCCGCCGCTGGACCGGTCCCAAACGAGCCGGCAAGATAAAGTGATTAGGTCACCCTTGCAATGCTAATCAGCACTAGATACTGTCCCCCTTTTTTCCCCAATTATAAGCTCTCAGGCACGTTTCCTGATTTCGTCGTTCCTACATACAGCGACATTCTAGTACTAGTGGTTGGGAACTCGTTGTGCATAGTGGAAATAAAGACGACGGCCTTGTGAGTTGCTCGTTGTTTTTCGATTTATAAAACGGATATACGTTGCGTGAGTGTTTATCAATAACAGATCCACTGCAGCAAAAGCACACCACTAACAGATCTTCATTTCAAATAAACTGAAAATTTATGAAATGCTAATTATACAATTAATTAGGACCATCATCATCAGGACGAACCACCAGGTATATGTACCTATTTTACTTGTTATTTTATAAATTTTTGATTTTACTTCAGGAATTTCTGCTTATACGGTAGCTTTTTTTTCTAAAGCTTAATAAAATTACTATTATTACTATTATTGTTGCTAAATTTATATCAACATCAAATCCTTGCAGCACAGATGAGAATACTTTGGGCGCATTCTCTTGATATCGCCTATCCGAATGAAAATTGAGGATATTTAAAGTAAAAATATTAACTGCTTGCATATTTATTATTTAAAATGTACGTGCTGTGTGCAGTTGCTATTCTCGACGAGATTGCTCGTCTAAGTACTGGACTAAGCAACCGGCTGTTTGACTGTTCTTCTAGACGCATAAAAGCGCTTTGCCCGAAACCAATTTTTCATATTTACATTGAAAATTTTCTTAATGGCACGCCCCCGCTTCTGAAATTACGTTATCCGTAATCTGCACGAGAAGAGCTTCAATTTGATGTGTAATAAGTCATACTTCTCGACATTTCGATTTTCCTCGAAATTTCCAAGGGGTACCCCTTTGGAAATTCAGGAAAAATCGAATCTGTTCCCAATTAGACAAAACGTTGTGAATATACGTTTCCGAGGGTGTAGAATACGATTTCGAGATTAAAATCCACGAAATTTGTTTCGTTTCGGTGTAAGGCGCAGAAAAACGCTTTGTCCGGAACCAGTTTTCACATTTTCATTGAATATTTTCTTAATGGCGCGTCCCCTGCTGCTGAAATTGCGTTATCCGTAATCTGCACGACAAGAGCTTCAATTTGATGTGTAATAAGTCACACTTCCGAACATTTCGATTTTCCTCGAAATTCCCAAGGGGTACCCCTTTGGAAATTCAGGAAAAATCAAACCTATTCCCAATTAGACAAAACGTTGTGAACATACGTTTCCGAGGGTGTAGAATACGATTTCGAGATTAAAATCCACGAAATTTGTTTCGTTTCGGTGGAAGGCGCAGAAAAGCGCTTTGTCCGGAACCAGTTTTCACATTTTCATCGAATATTTTCTTAATGGCACGGCCCCTGCTGCTGAAATTGCGTTATCCGTAATCTGTACGAGAAGAGCTTCAATTTGATGTGTAATAAGTCACACTTCTCGCCATTTCGATTTTCCTCGAAATTTCCAAGGGGTACCCCTTTGGAAATTCGGGAAAAATCGAGCATGTTCCCAATTAGACAGAACGTTGTGAATATACGTTCTCGAGGGTGTAGAATACGATTTCGAGGTTAAAATCCACGAAATTTGTTTCGTTTCGGTGGAAGGCGCAGAAAAGCGCTTTGTCCGGAACCAGTTTTCACATTTTCATCGAATATTTTCTTAATGGCACGTCCCCCGCTTCTGAAATTGCGATATCCGTAATCTGCACGAGAAGAGCTTCAATTTGATGTGTAATAAGTCATACTTCTCGCCATTTTGATTTTCTTCGAAATCTTCAAGGGGTACCCCTTTGGAAATTCAGGAAAAATTGAAGGTGTTCTAAATTAAGCAAAACTGATTTTTGTGTCAAACTTTTTCCGTATCTCTTATACTTACGAAAATATTTGATACACAAAAGAATGTTTTCGTTTTTAATAACTTCTGAGGAGTTCGACATTTTTAGCTTTTTCAAGCAGATTTTAAATCAGCATATAAAGTTGCAAATATATCCTATTCAATCAAAACTCCTTCTTCAATAATAAGAAAGTTAACCATGCAATCCTATTCGATCTGTGTACTTTACGACCGTAACGAAAGTAAATGCTCGAGCTTGCTCGATAGAAATGGGGAAGGGAAGAAGCACCGTTTAGGCAACGCGGTTACGAGAGAAATACAGCTGGTAAACCGATCAGTTGTATATCTTAAATATGACTTGAAACTCGTACATCAAAGCCCTTCCCGGGCGCCACGTTTTAGATCTGCTCGTCGCTATTAGTTGTAATTGAAATTTTGTTTGCGCTTACCTGCTCTTGCCCGTGAACTTTCCCCACCATCTTTCACGTTAGGAAGTTACCAGCCGAAGCGGTCGAAACTCAGTGGCGCCCTTTACCACCTTGCGTAAGCGAGTTCGGGACCCACTCCCGTCTTCGTTGAGTTGATCCATAAGGGAAATAGAGGACCAACGCAAGATTTGTCTTTGCCCTTGTGTCTGTTCGCCCTCATTAATATTTATTTGTGCGCGTCACGCCACGCGCGTAGCACAATTCTCAAGGAAACAAGTAACAACCTAAGCAGTCTAGTTCGTCCAGAGCATTCCCTTCCTTCCCACCCATCCCCATTTCCTCATTTTCCTCCAACGACGGTTCCGTTCTCAAAAGTTTCATCCCCAATCACGCCCGACAACTTTTATCGCCGTACATCGTACACCTTTACGTGGCACGTGTACGACAAACAAAGGCGACCGCGTAATCACGCAGCGAAAGTGGAAGGTACACAAACCCCGCTGTCATTTCGCGACCTACCCCTCGATCCCCTCCCCTCTCAGGCGCTACATGCATTACCCGCGACCTCTTAATCCGGAACGCGCCCCGAAGCGACACGCTCTTCGGATAACCGATCCCCCGACCGTCGATATTGAGTTAGCGTCGTTTACTTCTTGCAGTTATTTGCGGGGCCAGGATGGGGGTGGGAGCGACCTCGAAGTAAAATAATCCGCGTAATACGTGCGGTTCGTAGTTTGCGCGCCGTGCCGTGCGCCCCTCAACCTACCGTTCCGTTCCACCTTACGTCTCCCGGATCGGAACCGCTTACGGCGAGAGACGCGAGTTCGCTTTATTGGGGTAGCGGATTTGCGGTAATTGGCTTTTTGAATCAATCGGACTACCTTGGCGCGGCCGGCGCGCTATCGGAACGACACGTAAGTTACGGGGAGAGGGCGGATGGCCCGAGGGCGCGGAATAACTTCGCCCGACGCCGGTCTTATCTACCGGTAATGCGCTTTAATTTCGCCTCTATCGGATATACTTTTTCGCGAATGAGTCGGTTCGGATCCGGGGATGGGATCGATACCTTAAAAGAAAAAAAAGAGGAGAACGCTTCCCTACACAGAATCTTTCGAAACGCGGTCACTACCCGAGTATGAAACGACTGAGTTCCTAGGACCCACAAAGTACGCACTAAATTGAAGGAAACTAAGCACTGGCACTGGTACTGGCACTAAGGAAAGTGATCGTCAGGGTAATCCAAGTTGAGATTTACGGGTACAGCGTGAAGTTGTGTGGGTTGCACGTTAGCTTTCCTGGGGAGAGATCCGAAAGGCTTTCTGGCAGTGCTATGTGGTAATGGTAACAGTTGGTTTTCATTTTGCAGTCTTGATCTTGGCCTTGCACTTTTGCAAGACCAAAACTAAGACCGACTTTGAAGATCAAGACCAAAACTAAGACCAAAACTAAGACCAACTTTGAAGACCAAAACCAAGACTAAGATCGACTTTGAAGACCAAGACCAAGATCGTACCTCGCAAGACCAAGACCAATACGAAACTCCCTTCCAAAAACTTATTTACGCAGCCATCGACCGTAAGGCATCTAATGTACGCTTAAGAACTAAACCTTTCAACTTTTATACTTCGACAAATGAAGACATTACCGTCATTTTAGCGCGGAGATTGGACTAAATTGGAGAGGGAGGAAGTCCAGATAAATGGAGGTCCTTGCATCGCTTGTGAATTAGCTGTTTCTAGAGTAATCAATGATTAAATAAATATGTGCGCGATCGGTGCACAGTCCTATTTTCAAGAACCTCTATCTCATTGACGATCCGACGTCTGATAATCTGATTCTTGTATCTATCGGAATTTACCGAACCAGTGGCGTCCATACTTGTAGGATTATGTAGTGGTGATCAAAGCAAGATCAACACCAAGACTCTGATCTATTTGGTCTTAGTCTTGGTTTAGGACCATCCAGTCTTGCTCTTGGTGTTGCATTTTTTGCAATACTTACTTAATTTCAGAGATCCCAGTGCATAAGATACCATATTTACTCATACTATTACAAAATGCAACTTTCCTTAAATTTTTGGCCGTTTCGTAAGCGCTCTTTCAGAACGATCAAGATCAAGACTTCATTATACTAGACCAAGCTCAAGGTTATGAATGCAAGACCAAGGACCTATACTGGACGATACAAGATCGCGACCATCAGCATACTGGTCTTGTTTTGATCATCACTAGTCGCATGAGTATGGGCGCCACTGATCCGGTAATACGATAATTAGGCGTTTCTGCGCCGATGAGTACAAGAATTAGGTTACAAGATGTCGGTTCGTCAATCAGAAAGAGGTATACCTCGCTCCAACTTATTTTAATCTGAGTAAATTAAGTGTGAACAGATTTATAGCACCTCCTGCGACGAGTGCTTTACGAAGGGTTTGCTTATCGCACAGGGTAAACATAAAAATAACTAGCTGCACATTACTCAGATTGAAATAAGTTGGAACGAGCTATACCTCTTTCTGATTGACGAACCGATATCTTGTAATATGATTTTTGTACTCATCGACGTAGAAACGCCTAATTATCGCATTTACCAGACCAGTGGCGCCCATATTCATGTGATTAGTGGTGATCAAACCAAGACCAAAATCCTGATAGTTGCGATCTTGCATCGTTCAGTATAGGTCGTTGGTCTTGTATTCATAACCTTAAACTTGGTCTTATATAATAAAGTCTTAATCTTGATCGTGCTCAAAACGTTTGCGTTTTCAAAACTTTCTTGACAAAAATTTTGCAATAGTATGAGTAAATCTGGTATATTACACACTTGAGCCTCTGAAATTGATCGAAAATTGCAAGAAATGCAACACCAAGACCAAGATTGGATGGTCCAAAACCAAGACTATGACCAAATAGATTAGAGCCTTGGTCTTGCTCTTGCTTTGATCATCAGTACATAGTCCTATAAATAAGGTTCTTGAATATAGAGCTGTGCACCGACTGTGCACCAATTGTACTAATTTACTACAGACTGTCGATGTTACTGATTACTATAGCAAGAGTTGACGCACAAGTGATGCACGGTCCGTGCACAGATCTATATCTGAGAAAGAATCTTAATTTATCTGAATTTCTTCTCTCCCATTCCCTTCAATCTTCGCGGTAAAATTCACAAACTTCCCTCTCACCTCAACGGTGCGTCTTGATTTCTCGAAGTATGAAACCGTAAATTTTTATTTCTTAACCGTACATTGGGTGTGATGCTTTACAGCTGCCGGCTGCGGGTGCGTAAATTTTGGGACGGTGGTGGGAAAAGCCTCCGTCGAAGTTCCCACCTGCTTCGCGGAAGTTTCCTAAAGACGGCTTAATTTAACCGGAATTTGTTTCGTTGTCGTGTTCGTGACCTCACAGCCGCCCGTGAGGGCTGCGATAAAGCCTATTACGGGTTTTTTCCCCTGCCATTTTGGAAGGGGGCGCCGCCGGTGTAACGCTTTCCGTGCTGGAACAGGTGTTGCGCGTCCGATTCCGATAGATACCCCATAACTTCACTTATAAGCCAAAATCCCTAGAAATCTACTTTTGAAGTCCTCATTACCCCCTCCATCTTTCTCCCCGTTCCGCTTCTAACGAAATCCTGAATGAAGAAACAAAAGAAATACTTACCGCGATCAATCCTCGGATAGAGCACCGAATTAAATAAATGGTTTTTATCGCCGGGCCGACCGACCATATACGTACGAGCGTAATGGAAATAATTTTATCGCCGCGCTAGCGCCTCGCTCGCGTCTAGGACCGATTTATATTTGTCTAGCTGAAAAATCGCGTTCCACGAGGCGCGCGGGACGGCGAACCGCCGCTCAGGTGAAGAGTTATTGTTAACCGTAAAAGCTCCGACCGAAAGAGCTTTTCATAATTGCGCCGTAATGGATTTTCGCGCATAAGAGCAACGAATCGCTATTAGAGGATTGTCGGAATCGGAGAAATGGGCTTCGGCGGCACGCTGTGGTGGCTAGCAGAGCGGTTAGTGGGGTTGGAGGGAGAAGAAGTGGTTATTTCTGATATTAAATCGTTACCGGGTCGAAGGTACAGAGAGAAATCGGATAAATTTTGCTCGTAATGGAGTTTCGACCGATTCTTAGACGGATGACATATCCGTCCTTGATGGGGAAGTTTCCACGTTAGAAACTTAGCGCGGATGATTCATCACAACCATAATTTCCGGAAAGATTACGGTAGATAGCAATTGGGTCCCCTTGAGGTCTAGGGGCAACTAAGATAAAACAGTTGAAGTACCCCGAACAGATAACAATGTGCTGCTAAAGCTACCGCCACATCCGTATGGAGACGGGGCTAACAAGTCATAATAACATTTTCGTATTAATTCAGAATGAATGATATCTGTAGTTGGTGTTTAGGGCCACTTTTAGTGTGGAAGCTTGTGTACCCTTGTGCACCTGAACACATTGCGCAAATACTGCACATCGGATACTACGCATTATACGCCATACGTGCGTCATTAGAGCAAACTGGTTAGATCCTGCTGTTATAATTTGGTCTCGATCGTTTGTGTATGTGTTCATGTGTGATATGCGAGTTTCTCGTACTTCATTGAAAATACAATGGTACCTGAATACCATAGATTACATGCAACGCACCAGATACTACGCATTACGCACCATACGGGATCTGTTAATTTAAATTTAAATAGATTTTCGGATTAACTTAGTGTCGGTGGTCAACTTAACGAGCTCAGGGTTCTGTGTGTGACGTGCTGTATTCAGTGAGTCGTGTCCAATGTTGTTTTCAATCGAAGTCTATCTTTGACGTATCACTTTTCGTACTTCATTGGAGATACAATGGTAGCTGAACACCATAAACTACGATATGCACACCAGATACCACGCGCCATAAGCCCCTTTAATTCAAACTTATTAGATTCGGATTAACTGAGTGTAGATCGTCAGTTTAGCTATCTGGGTGTTCTTTGTATGGTGTGCAGTATTCAGTGTTCGAGGTTCATTGTTATTTTAAGTCGAGGTCTATGTTTGACATATAGCTTTCTGCACTTTATTGTAGATACAATGTTAGCTGAACACCATACACTACATACTGCACACCAAATATGACGCGTTACGCACCATACGATCCCGTTTGGTTCAAACTTCTTAGATCTTTGGATTAACTTCCTATCGATCCTCAACTTAGCGAGCTGAATGTTCTGCGGACGATGTGCAGTATTAAGTGGGCGGTGTTCAATGTTATTTTGAGTCGAGGTCTATACTTGACGTGTAACTTTTTGTACTTTATTTGGAGATACAATGCTAACTGAACACCATACACTACATATTGCACACCAAATATGACGCGCTATGCACCATACGATCCCGCTTGGTTCAAACTTCTTCGAACTTTGAATTAACTTCCTATCGATTCTCAATTTAGCGAGCTGAATGTTCTGTGGACGATGTGCAGTATTAAGTGGGCGGTGTACAATGTTACTTTGAGTCGAGGTCTATGCTTGAAGTATAACTTTTTGTATTTTATTGGCAGATACAATGTTAACTGAACACCGTAGACTACATATTGCACACCAAATTGTTAGCTCTTTTTTCTTTTCTTCGGTCGCACCGTGATTTCTGTGGTTACAGTTGTTGCTTTTAATTAATTTTATGCGATCGACAACCCAACATACGTTATCGATAGCTTATCGATTTTCACAGACAGAGGGAACCTTCATGCCAGTTTTGGGGGAAATTACTAGACGTTTTCCGCTTGACGTATTATTCGGGGCGTTAACTTAGATCATCGTAGACCTAGGTGCAGTTCGCAAGTTTGTTCTGAGAAGTGACTTTCCTCAAGAAATTTGATATCTCGGCACATTGGTGGATTTTAGGGAAAATACTTCTCATTTCCGTTGCTTTATTATTAGATTTGGATCGCCGTACCGGTGTAACGTTTGGATTGAGAAATTGAGTATCGGAAGAACTGATTAATTTAGGATTAGTTAGAGCACGTGTGACATCCGTAGCCATTTTGTGTGTTTTACCCCGTTCTGAGGGTAAGAGGTTCAATTTATACTTTTTGGTAATCGTATTCTTAGGATTCTCTGTTTCTTTAGGGGTTTTAGTCTTGGCCGTTTTAATCCTCGCAGGTTTTCGTCGGGGCCGTTTAATTGTCCGTCTGGGTCGTTTAATTTTTGTCGTTCTAATATTGGGACAAGGCCGATTGCTGATGTTACGATCCCACTTCCCCGCACATCTTCGAGGGAGTATACAGCTAAGTCGCACCCTTTTGACAATTTTTTATGAACGAAAAATCTGTTGGACGTTTACATTGCCTTAAATCGAAGTAGCGAAGAATTTCAAATTTTGTGTCAATATTTAACGTATCAAACATCTTAATTAAGTAGATTTATTATTTGAACTTGAATTTTTATATTATGTGATAGTTCTCTAACACAATTAGGTCAATTAAACAAGACTGGTTTAAATGATAGTTATATTTTCAGTCAGTATATTTACAGTCTTGTCTAACTGACCTAATTGTTGTAGAGAACTATCATATAAGATAAGTATAAAAGAGGTCACGAAAGATATATACATACATTTGATTAAACGATAACGTTGGCCAAGGTTATCAGTTGGTTCCTGTAACTGGTTAAATTGAATACAAAAAATACTTGGAGTATTTGGGAATATTACTTTCTTTTTCTTTGGCTATTAGTTCATTTTTTATTTTTATTTCGACTCAATTATTATTAAACACTCGTCAACTCTCATGGCTGCTTTTCGGTTTTTTTCTGTATTAATTTCTTTAATACCGCAAACCATTTCTCACCCGGGAGACTTGACCAACTACAAGGATGCCTGTTTATCCAGGGCTTGACAGGGTAAGTGTGAAACAGGTGGCGCCCTAATATACAGCTCTTCGAATTTATTTCACCTACTCTCTCGCCGACTAGCTGGCTGGCACCTTGAGTGGTAGCGAACGTCATTCCTGGGGCGCAATTGGTGAGCTCTTTGTCGCGGCCTTGAAAATTCAGTCCGTAGTAATTAGTACCGGTGGCGCCAATACACGACGTAACAAAATATGATGCGTTACACGCCATACGATCCCCATTGGTTCAAACTTGTTAGATGGATCAGCTTCCTATCAATCCTCAGTTTAGCGGGCTGAATTTCTGTGTATGATGTGCAGCATTAAGTGGGCGGTTTTCAATGTAATTTTGAGTCGAAATATATGCTTGACGTGAAACTTCTTGTATTTTATTTGGAGATACAATATTAGCCGAACACCATACACGAAATACTGCATACCAGGCGCAATACATTGCACACCACTCGCATCCTATCGAATCGAATTTGTAAAAGTTTCGTGGCTATCCTTTATCAGTTGTGGGATTGTTGAGCTTGTCCGCGATGCGGGCGTCCAGCGTAAGGGGCGTGGCGATTCGGGCTACTTCAACCTAAATTTCATCCGTAACTTTTTAGGATCGCAACTTAATTACCAAAGTGATTGTATATCTTTCTCACATTAACAGATACCCAAATCTCGAGGGCATCTCTCTCCTTTATTACTGAAGATGAACCCCGCCTCGCTTCAGTATTTCGAAACTGAGATAACGCGCATCGCCGAACTCGCTTCTGTTTTCTTTTTTTTTCCGGGGAAATAACAGCGAGAAAAGCGACGAACGTTCGAAATTCCCGTAATTTCCCATTGACACATATGCCGACCCGTAAACAATTCCTTCCAATTACCGGGGCGTGCGAAACAAAAGAAGCGCGCCGCGACACGTATCTCGTAGCAACCGTGTGGATCTCGGCTAATGATGTTGCTCGCCTACTCTGCCGTAACGAAATCGTTCTTATTAGCCAGAGCTGCCGTCGTTGTTTCGCCCTTCGTCGGAATAACATCTCGTAATATACCCCCGGCCGTCGTTCGCCCCAAAAACGAATCGCTGAACGCGCTCGAGCTACTTAGTCGCGTAAATTCGCCGTGAAAATAGATCGACGACGCTTAGCGCTTTTAATTAGCGACAGGTAGGGCGCCGCGAGGAGCGCTTTGTTTTAGGCCGTCGACGATTCCCCCGCTCGTTAGATTAGCGTTTTTGTGCCGGAGTTCGTACGCGACTCGGGTGGGGGCGCTTCGCGCCCCCGTCTCCCGTCACGTCGCAATATTTTCCTCGTTTCCTTTTTCGGATCGAATTCGTCGGATACCTTCCGTCGAGGTTTTTCTCCGAAGTTCAATTTCGGAAGGAATCCGGTCCTCGCCGACCGGAATATTATTATGCAAGTTTTGCCGATACATACTTTAAATACCGTCCTTCGATGTCGCAGATCAAACGGACCCGGCCTGATCCGGCGTGGCCTAGCAACCGAGTTCTGGAAGCGGCTAAAACGCGCGAATAGCGTTCCAGGCGGTTAGCTCATAGATCGAAGGGAGAGATCTTCGCAGGACAACATAGCGGGATACTTAAAATGTTTTAGTTGGTTAAAGAGATGGAGGAACGTGAATCCTTGAAGGATGAAATCTCGTTTAATCGAGGGCATTTCCATCGTTTCCTTGTCATTCGGAAGATTTCAGACCTGATTAACACATCGCCATCTTACGAGTAGAAACTTTAGTCGAATTTAGTCCTTCAATCAGAAGTTGTTTTGGTTCTGATTCAGATAGCACATTCAATTATTGCGTTTCCTCGATGTCTTCATTACAATTACATGCTCGTGAATTTCGATGTGTTTCAACATTATTCAGTTTTTCTATTCCAGATGATCTCCCATTCACACTTGGTTAGCACATCGTATTATTGTGCTACCACCCTTATACAGTTGTAGGTGTAATGGCAATAATTTAGCTTATAGTTTTGGAGCAAAAGGAAACTTTGTTCAAGATAGTCCTTTCGAACGACTTAGTTCCGATAATAATTCAGTTAGCACATTAGTTTGGTGTGCTATCTTGGCATGTGTATTACAGACGGTGGCTTAGGCATCTCGATTAGTATCAAAATCGCCGAAATCGTTTGTTCCAAAACGAAATTTTGTGCTAGGCAGTCTCTCGAGATGATTTAGCTCCGATTACGGTTCAGTTAGCACTTTAATTTAGTGTGCTACCTTGATATCTTTCTTGCAGATGGTTGTTTATGTAATTCGATTAGTGTCAAAATTGCCGAAATCGTTTGTTTCAGAGGAAGCAAGTTCATTTCTAACTTGGTTAGCACACATTATTATGGTGCTACCACGCTGTTACAATCCTAGGTGTTAATGGAAATAATTTTGTGTATAGTTTTCAAAAATATAGAAATTTTGTGGTATGGAGTCTATGACTATGGTTCAGTTAACACTTTAATTTAGTATGCTACCTTGATATCTTTATTGCAGATGATTGCTTATGTAACGTGATCAGTTACAAAAAAGCCGAAATCGTTTGTTCCAAAAGAAGCAATCTTATTTCCAACTTGGTTAACGCAATTTATAACTTGGTTAGCACATCTCAATATTGTGCTACCACCTTCTTGCAAATTATAGGTGTTAATGGAAATGATTTGGTTTATAATATTGAAAGAAATGGAGATTTCGTTTAAGACGCTCTTCCCCTATAACTTAATGCCGTATACGGCCAAGTTAAGATAATTTAGTGTGCTATCTTTTGTGTATGTGTATTACATATGGTTTTTTATCCAACTCGATTTATTTCAAAATTGCCAAAATCGTCTGTTACAAACGAAGCAATCTTATTTTCAACTTGGTTAGCACCATTTCTAACTTGATTAGCACCCACTCCTATTGTAAAAGAGTTGGAATATCGGAAAGAAGTTAATATGTTCTAAATTAGACGAAATTCTGTGTACAGATGTTTTCGATGGTGTAGAATACGATTTTGACGTCAAAACTCGTGATATTTGCTTCGTTTGGGTGTTAGGGCCTATCAGAGCGATTTGTCAAGAACCACATTTCACTTTCTCATTGAATATTTCCTCAGTGAACCGTCTCTCGTACCCGAAATTATTTCATCCCAAATCTGTGCTAGAAGAGCTTCAATTTGATGTGTAATAAGTCGTACTTCCGATGATTTCGATTTTCTTCGAAATTTCAAATTTCTTTGAAAATTGAGGAAAAACTAATATGTTCTGAATTAGACGAAATTCTGTGTACAGATGTTTTCGAAGGCGTAGAATACGATTTTGACCTCAAAACTCGTAAAATTTGCTTCGTTTGGGTGTTAGAACCTACCAAAGTGATGCGTCCAGAACCATATTTCACTGTCTCATTGAATATTTCCGCAATGAACCATCTTTCGTACCCGTAATTATTTTATTCCTAATCTGGACTAGAGGAGCTTTAATTTGATGTGTAATAAGTCGTACTTGCGACCATTTCGATTTTCTTCGAAATTTCAAGGAGTACCCCTTTGAAAATTCAGAAAAAGTTAATATGTTCTAAATTAGACGAAATTATGTGTACAGATGTTTCCGATGGTGTACAATGCGACTCTGACGTCAAAACTGGTGATATTTGCTTCGTTTGGGTGTTAGAGTGTACCAGAGCGATTCGTTCACAACCACTTTTCACTTTCTCATTGAATATTTCCTCAGTGAACCGTATCTCGTACCCGAAATTATTTTATCCTTAATCTGCACTAGAAGAGCTTCAATAAGATGTGTAATAAGTCGTACTTCCGATGATTTCGATTTTCTTCGAAATTTCAAGGGGTACCCCTTTGAAAATTGAGAAAAAATTAATATGTTCTAAGTTAGACGAAATTATGTGTACAGATGTTTTCGATGGTGTAGAATGCGACTTTGACGTCAAAACTCGTGATATTTGCCTCGTTTGGGTGTTAGGGCCTATCAGAGCGATTCGTCAAGAACCACATTTCACTTTCTCATTGAATATTTCCTGAATAAACCGTCTCTCGTACCCGAAATTATTATATCTCTAATCTGCACTAGAAGAGCTTTAATTTGATGTGTAATAAGTTGTAGTAGTAGAAATCGTTTTTTCCAACAAAAGCAATCTCATTTTCAACTTGGTTAGCACTTTTGCTAACTTGGTTAACACTTACTCTTATTGTGATACCACCATACAACAGTTGTAGTAGTAATGTTGTGTACAGTTTTGAAACGAATGGATATTCTGTGCACATCGTTGAAATCGAAATGTGTTGTTCCAAAGGGGAGAATGTAGTTTGCACATCGTTCTATTGTGCTATCACTCTCTTACAGTTGCTACTGTATATAGTAGCGACTTTGTATTAAGTATTTTACTCCAATTTAGATGCCGATTAGGGATCAAGCGATTTCCGTTTCGATCGACATATTTGCTTCGATTTATGTGACCTCATCATTTACTACGTACTGCTAGTACGTATACAAATAGATGTGCATGGGTTCTAACATTTTAAATTCGTCGTCCTCCTTTTTCCTCCCCCGCGAATTACGCCTTCGAACGATCACAACTCTTCAGATTTTTATTTACACAATCCGGTAAATATTCTTCGACGAAGCACCGAGGTCGGATCTGCGGAAACCAAGCGCTCGCGTACGCCAGACCGCTCCCCGGAGGCATGTGTTGCTTCGCCTCGATCCTTTCTAACGGTTGCCGAGCACATGTCCACTTCCTAATGGGATTTTCAGCGGAGGAAATGATATCTAAACAGTGGAAAACGTTTTAGTGCCTTTTTCTTCTTGCAGGGGAAGGAGGCCGCTTCTGCATCCGGTCTGGTCGGTTTATTTTCACGATTTTCGCCGTACGTTGCGCGCCTTCAAAGGGAGAACTATCCGAGAAGCGCGCCGCGGTAGTGGTTATGGATGAGACGGATGTTGCTTTTGTCGATGCCGCCGATGCTGATGCTGCCCCTTTCTCCACCTCCTTTTTTGTTTTCCTGTTGCGCTTACGTCGTTTTCGTTTTCTTTTGTTACGTTCCGGTTGTCGGTTCGTTCGCTTTCGGAGAAACGGTAGTATCGGTTCTGTGGGGAGGAAGATGGGGTGGAACGGAGAATCGAGGTGGTTTAATTCCCAGAGGAGGGGAGAGGGGAGACAATCGGGAGAAATACAAAACGAGATCGTCACGTGATAGACGTGATTGGGGATGGATTTGAGGTTGAAACTGTGTTTAACTGCGTTTAAGGGTGACATTTCATAGTAAATCATTTTTTAATCATATGAAAGATACCTCACGAAAGGTTATCGGGCTACAATCACCAATGACATCCTTTAAAAAATATATATTTTGTACGTCTGCTACTTCACTCGAAGAATTTCGCGCGAAGAAAACAATCCGAGGCTTCCTTTTCCTCCCGTTCGGAGCGAGGGAGGAGGGCAGATCTTTAAGGAATCCTCCACTTCAAAACTTATTTAACAGCGGACTTAATGAAGTAATAGCCCTCCGTCGTACAAAAGCGACCAATTTAATTATCTAGATGCGGACGGAACGGCAC
This sequence comes from Chrysina gloriosa, assembly GCA_038088585.1. Lineage (NCBI taxonomy): Eukaryota > Metazoa > Arthropoda > Insecta > Coleoptera > Scarabaeidae > Chrysina > Chrysina gloriosa. The sequence goes on along the minus strand of CM076093.1, from coordinate 38,016,079 downwards.
AAAGCCGGAGTTTTGTCCTCCTCTTCTTCTTCGTCTTCAATGCGACACCCTCGCCCGAATAGAAACAATAGAAGCCATCTCGGGAGAGAAACAATACGCGAAAAGCCCCTTTCGGCGGGCGTAATAAGGTGTTGGATTAGATCTAACTCGCGTTTCTGAGGTACATTTACAAGAAGAGAGAAAAAAGAAATCTTATCAAGAAGTTGTAACGTCTCGCGGCGTTACAAAACGAGAATATGGTTAACACTTACACTTACACGATTACTAAGGTGTTAACTTATGGTTTAGATACAATTTATCTCTCGTATTTTCTCTATAATGAGCTTTTAGTTGATGTGTCTAGATTCTGTTTACAATGTGGGCAGCACATTTAGTTATTGTGCTAACTCCAATTTTTTCTCCTTAGTAATCGTTAATGTGACGAAGCTGCGCGCCTATGACTGACAATATTTGATTTCAAAAAACGGCGATTCCATCTCTAAATTAGTTAGCACATTCTGTCACTGTGCTATCCTCACCCTATCGTTGGGAGAAGATAATTTTTCCTATCGCTTAGCTAGTGTGATCAAGTTCATGTCGATGATGACGTCGTAAGAAGGAAATTTCCGTTCTTAACACACATTTACACATCTTAGCACATTTAGTCCATTGTGCTACTCCTCTCGTACACGTACAGAGACGATACAGTTTATACTTCAAAGTTTCACTTTGATATTCTGCTTTTAAATGAGGTAAGGGGTAGCTCCTTCCGCAATTAACACTTTGATGATGGTTAGACAGGATGGATGTTAGTGTGGTTAGCACTTACGTTATTGTGCTACCTTCATTTCATGAAGAAGATTTTGGTTGTTATCATTTAGACTGCAGACTCCTACTAAAGTATCGTTAACTTTCGATTGGTTAACACGTCTGGTTAGCACATTTCGCTACCGTGGTATCCCCCAAATCTCCACTTTTACCATACTGATCTTTCTAAGCAAAGTAGTCTCAATTTTAGAATGATTGTGCTACCTTGAACTCATAATCATCAAAGAAACTGCAACATTGCTACGTTTCCATCGCCTCATCTGATTTATATTATAAATGAAGAAATTGTATTTTCGATTTGGTAAACACATCTCACTATTGTGCTATTCTACTACCACAATTAAAGAAACATCTTATTATATATTTACGAGAATGATAAAATTTCACGACAACACACTCTTGTTTAACAAGGCAGAATAGTTATTGGTGTGGTTAGCACTTAAGGTATTGTCGGAGTCTGATTTTATGATCATCAAAGAAAGTTTAAGAGTGCTACCTTACATCGAGGTGGCAGAATAATTTGATGTGTTAACTGATACTGATAGAAATCAGTACGATGGTGATAGAGATTTATTCATCACCACACCCTTCGGTAACGGTGGGATTAAGTTAGTAGAGTAATTTAAGTGCTAACCACACTAAAGTCTCTTCGATTATTCGGTGAAGATGACGTTTTAATGGGATCACAGTAAGACTTGTTAGAAGATAAAAGGACAGATGATAACAACCAAAACTTGCTAGCGTCCGATAACAATGAGACCAAGTTAGCATAGTAACACAGTAACGTAAGTGCTAACCACGCCAACATTAATCTTACCTGCTTGAAACAGCAGTGAGTTGTCGTAGAATTTTATCCTACTCAAAAATATGTAGGTATTCAGTCGGTTCTTCAATTATGACAGAAGGATAGCACAATACCGAAATGTGCTAACCAAAAGGGGTAACTAATCAAAAGTTGACGCTATCTAGCTAAGAGACAAAAGTATGGTTGATGGCCACCAAAATTTAATAGCTTTCACAGCCTCCGATGACCAGGATATCGAGGTAGCACAGTGATTTAAGTGCTAACCACATCAACGATTATCCCTGCCTTCCTTATGACAGTATTATGTTATCGCGGAATTGTAACCTGCTTAAAACTACATGTTTCCTGAAGTGTGACAGGTGGGTAACACATAGAGGGAAGTGCTAACCAAAATTATGGACAAATCAAACGTTGACGCTTGGTAGCTAGGAGGCAAAAGTATGGATGATTATAACATTTTTCTAGCCTCAACCGCTTCCGATTACAATGAGGTCGAAGTAGCACGTTGACTTAATTGCTAATCACACAAACAACTGTCCCCTGCCTTGTTAAGACAGCAGCGTGTTGTGTAATTTTAACCTGTTTATAAGTACATATGAAATTGTTACCTTAACTGTGACAGGGGATAGCACAATAGCGAAATGTGCTAACCAAAAGTGGTAACTAATCAAAAATTGACGCTATCTAATTAGGAGGCAAAATTATGAATGATAACATCCAAAATCTACAACACTCTAAAGTCTTGGATAACAAAGAAATCAAGGTAGCACAGCAACTTAAGTGCTAATCACAGTTCTGTTAGTACAGCAGCATGCTGTCGTGTATTTTAGCCTGCTTAAAAGTACGTATGAAATTGTTTCCTTCGTTGTGATAGAGGGATAGCACAAAAGCGGAAAGTGCTAACCGAAAGTGGTAATCAATTAGTAGTTGACGCTATCTACCTAGGAAACAAAAGTATGGACGATAACAACCAAAATTCGATAGTCTTCACAGCCTCCAATAACAACGAGATCGAGGTAGCACAGTAACTTAAGTGTTAATCACATCAACAAATATCTCTGCCATATCCTGTTAATAATAATAATGCCTATAGTATGCCTATAATTCTTATTAATAAAGCAGCAATGTGTTGTTTGAATTTTGACCTGTTTAAACATAGACGTGAAATTGTTTCTTTAATCGTGACAGGAGGATAGCACAAAGGCGGAATGTGCTAACCTAATGTGTTAATATAGTCAAATGTTAATGCTACCTTCCTCGGAGGCGACAACCAAAACTTAGTCACCGTAGTCCGATAACAATGAGATCAAGGTAGCATAGTAACTGAAGTGCTAACCATTGAAAGTGCAACCTCCTACCTGGTCTAGAAGCTGAATATCGTATTCTAACTTCCTGTCACTTCGAAGTATGCGGTATAGCGCTTCTCTATTTTTACTTGAGAGGTAGCACAATGATGAAATGTGCTGACTGATTCAAAAACAAACAATCGAGATTTTTTTCTTTGCAATTAGAGACTGGTGATGTGGATACGAATGGAAGTCATCTCGACATAAATTCGATCACGGGAGGATCTCGATTAAAATTTCCGTCAAAATATTAATCGGTAAATGTTAGAAATGGAGTCCGCAACGGAAAATCTCCGGTACGGAATAAGAAGTAACATTCTACATCCAACGCTATCGAACCGAAACGAAATTCAAACGGGGCGGATTTCGTTCGAACTCGAACGATTTCGGCACAATTTCTCTTCGATTCCGTATCAAATCCCTGAAAGCGACTTCCATTCACTTCGCTTAAATTTACGCGTCGACCGCGCTCGTTTCTAAAAACGAACGAACGGGAACGAAAGAGATCCGGATGGGACGTTCGACGGTAGGTACGTACTACGTACCATGGACAAGCTTTCAATCCGAATCAGCCAGGAATTGCCTCCGTCGTCGATCGGAACCGCTTCGACTAGGTACATCTTACGGATTGGATATCGATCCGAAGACGAGGGTGGTTAGGAGGGGTAGTTCGGAGCGGGGACGAAATGGCTGCTGTCACGACCACGACGGCTTCCATAAACAAAGTACGTAGACCGGATCAGCTGTTTCGTTGGGAAATGGATCCGGCGCGAAGCGAGATTTAACTTTCGATCGCTTTAAATTCGAAACGCGAAACTCGATTTCGTCCTTTTCCCATCTTTTTCCCCGTTTTCTTCTGGGTTTGCGTCGAAGCATGCCCTCTCCGGTGCTTATATAATAACGACGGCTTCGCTTACGTCGTATGCCTACCTCGTTCGGGAGGTAGCTTCAATAATATCGGCAATAATACCGACGCGAAGAAGAAAAGGAAATTACTTGTTCGTCGTCGTCGAGGACGCACTAAGAGGCTCGTCGCTGTTTACGACAAGTACCGTTTTTCGACGAAAACGTCTTTATAATCTCCGGCGATCGCCTCGTTGTTAGCGACGGGAGGTCGACTCTAGGGGGTAGTTTCAGACGCAAGAAGTCCTCGAATTTTATATCTTGACGTAGTCGATTTCCTTTCCCGACGAGGGCGAAATATAAATATACACAATAGGATGACGATAGGTAAGCGGGCTGAGAGGTGAAGCACGCGCTTCGCGATAGGGGTCCAAGCCCCGTCGCAACGGAGCGTAGGGGTTTAAAATCTAGAACGGATGCGAAAAATCAGGAAATGCAACTGATTCGGAGCGGGTTTGGAGCTGTACAGTATACGTACGTATACGGTCCGGTGAGGGAAGGAAAGAGGATAGGATATCCTTAAAGGATAATACAACCCTATTATCCCGCGTTTCTTGTCATAACTCTAGTCTTGAAGGGCATTAATCCTTGAAAAGTTAGAAAATTGCATCTCCAGAAGCATCACAAATTCAAATTTGAACTAGATCGCTTCTGTTTTCGGAGATTTTCCCAAAATGTAAAAAATAATTTCATCCATCTCGGAACCCATAACGACGTACCCGATTATATGTCGCAAAATTGAAGTTGAGAATCGCATTCTACGTCTTCGGAAATGTAAATATGCGAAGTTACAGGCAAATGGGTGAAATTCGAAATTCCTTTAAATTTTCAAAGGAAGACGATTTCTGCTAAAATTCAAAATTCTCGTAATTGGGTTGTGTTACATATCAAATTAAAGCTCTCGACGAGTAGTATTTCCGGAGAACCTTGTTAGGTTCGAAATCTTTTATATCAAGGGCATTAAACCTAGAAAACTGTCGAAATTCTTGAATTCTGAGCAGATCTTCACCGGTGTGGAAATCCGATTACTCTTCTGAGAGATGTTTCGTTTGTTTTAACTTGAAAATAGTATTATACATCTTTAGAAACATCGCGAATCCAAATTTGAAGTGGATAGCTTCTGTTTTGGAGATTCTTCCCAGATTTTGAATGGAATTCCATCCATTTCGGGATCCATAACGACGTACCCGATTATATTTCGCAAAATTGAAGTTCGGAATCGCATTATACGTCTTCGAAAACGTAAATATGCGAAGTTACAGGCGAATGGGTGAAAGTCAAAATTCCTTTAAATTTTCAAAGACGATTTATGGCAAAATTCAAAGCGATGGTAATCGGATTGTGTTACATATCAAATTAAAGCTCTCGACGAGTAGCATTTGGGGAGAGCATTTGGAGGTATGAAATCTTAACGACCATTGGCATTGACTCGGGGCAAATATACCCATAGTCTGTGTCAAGCAAGCACTGGCTTTTCTTGAACCAAACTCAAAGCCGGTTCTCGGTTCATGTGTAAAGCAACTTACGGCCTGCTTTGAATGTAGTTTACCATTATCGGCGGTTTTGGACGTTGCTTCGAAGCAACGGTAACCATATTGTGGGTCAAATGAACAATTGTTTTATCTTGAACCAAAAATAAAGTAAGTGAGGTTTGATCTCCGTTTCCACAGCGTAAAACGACTCGTCGTTTGTTTCGAGTATGGATTGTCATTATAGGCGATTTTGGGCGTTGCGGCGAAGCAATAGTAACCATATTATGCGTTCAGCAGGCAGTTGTTTCCTCTTGAATCAAATTGAAAGCATGCTTTGAATCGTACGGCTAAAGCGGCCTGCCTTTATCGACAGTTTTGGGTGTTGGTTGTGAGCAACTGTAACCATAACAATCTTTTTATAAGAAGACTCCCCATTATTCAGCCATTGCTGCTTTTAATCGAATTTCTGAAGATACCAAGCTTCTCCCAACGTCAAAATTTAAGCTCAAAATAAGAAAGATATTAATCGCCAAGTGCTCTTACTCTTTTGGTGAGTTTGAGAGTGACTCACGTTTTGCAGATTAACTATGTTTGCTACGTGTATGATTGTTGCTTGTTTATGATTGAATAGTATTAGTCTGTATTTGAACATATTGTAGGTTATTTTGTTGGCTCGTTCCATACCATTTGCATGATCGCAGGAACTAATAAAATAAAAAATAAAAAATAAAAGAATAGTGTACGTCAAGCGAGAAATTTTTTATTTTGAACCAAACTCAAAACGTGCTATCGTACGCGAGGGTGCAGCGACTTATGTACCACCCGTTCTTTTCTTCTTTAACCCGCCATATTTCTTTTATTTCGGGCTCGACCCACAATTAACAATTAGGAATTTAATCCGGCACGCAAGTTGTAACTTCGAAAACTTTCGCATCGACCGTCCCCGACCTCCATCATCCTCCTCAATTCCGTCCCTCCCTTTTTAACGAAAATATTTATCCCGCCGGGACGGGAAGGCTGGGAAGTTAATTACATGGAAATTGCGCGCAGTTTATTAGATGCAAGTATGTAAGCGGGAATTTCCAATTCAAACTAAGTGGAAGACAGAGGCGCTTCCTCGCGGGAGACATTCCTCCTCGTCTGTTGCTCGTCTTGCGGCGAACGGGAAGGGGAACGTCGGGGTTCGTCGTCGTCGAGCCCCGGATTATTTTGAAAATTTGACAGTTATGACGGAATAGTTCGGAGCAACAAAAACGTCGGCGCGCCCTTCGCTCTCGTCGCTAGTTCTCGTTCTATGAAGGTTATTTGCGCGAGGACGGGAGAGGACGGAACGGCGCTTGTTAATAAGAAACGTAATTGGGTGTCTTCGTGTGTTGTTTTAGCGTCGTTCGTAAGATTCCGTCTCGGAAAAGACGAGCTTCTTAGTTTCGTGACAAATAGTCGGAGTCATCCGTCATCCGTTTTGTTTGCACAAATGGGTGAACAGGGGGAAGTGAGCAGGTGACGATGGAATTTCCGCGCATATTTTGCATTCGAAATTCTTCTCGCATTTTTGTCTGAGACGGAGATTCCCAAAATTCTGCAAAAGGGTCAGCTTTCACAACCAGAGAAAATTCGTCCCTCTGCCGTACTAATTGGATAATTCCCAAATACGTACCCCGATAAGTAAATTGCCATCTTCAGTATAGGAGGGGGGCAAAGAAACAAAGAAATGTCACTCGTAACTCTAGCTAGTCAGGCGTGGAGAGGAAGTATGAGAAAATTTAACTACCATTTGATCACCACCTATACTGAAAATCGGGTAGGTTGGCTATAAAGTAGGGAATAACCTTTTTCTCTGAGTTTAATGCCATCCCTTGAAGTTTGACCATAAAATGAAGAAGATAACGTTCTTTTCTGAGTATAATTCGACTTTCTGAAGGAGAAACCGCCGATAATAACAAGTCAAGTTTAGAGCAGGCGATAGATTGCTTCGCAGTTACGATTGAAAAGTATGTTTGGGGCTCTACGTTTATTAAGCAAATATTGAATATATTTTTCATTATCTACCTTTAGACAACATTTTTTACTATTTTTACAGTTACACCCTGTATACATATATATACTTAAATAAAGGGTCAGGGCCTGTTCGGAGCCACCGAGCCGTATACATACATATACCGTGCCGCTCCTTGCCCGCTCAGTGGTACTTCCTTACGTTTTTCGCAACGTATTAGAGATAAAAGGTTTTAGGATTTTAAACTCCTACGCTCCGCCTCGACCGGGTTTCGAATCGCGGACCTCCTCTTTGCGAAACGCATGCTTTACCACTCAGCCACTAAGCTAGTTTCTAGTGCGGTCTACATGTGTACGAGATCCAGAAAACTTCTGCATACTATTCACCGCCCTTCCACGCTTTCCATTTTTTTCCCTCCCAACGACGTCCTTCCTTAAATACTCCCTCATCATCCGATCCGAAGCCCCCATTCTCGATCCCCCTTTTCCCGATGACGAAGCCATCTCGCGTGGGATTCGAAACGGTTGCTATGGACGCGTTCGCTCGGTTCCGAAACGTTCGCCATCCATCGCGAGCCCCGAGGGGGCGGCAGCGACGGCGGCGGTAGCGGCAACAGCCTCGTTCCACCTGAGACGAACGCGATTGACCGTACAGAAGCACGCCGGAACGAAAATAGCCGGCGAAGCGGAGACCGCACGGGAGGAAAGGAGACGGACGTTGCGAAAGACGGTAGATGCCCGGAAAGCGTAAACAAGTCCCGCGATTGATTTTCGAACGGGAACGGTATAAACACTCGCCGGGTACGATCCGCAAACCGTCGTACGTTGCCGCCACCACCACCATCGTAGCTACCGCCACCATCACCTGCCCTATACCTGTCCACGGCTAACCGTGCGTTGCCTTATTTAAGTTGAGGAAAAGTTAGATTGGTGTTGGTAACCTCGTAAGCGGTCGGGACGCCCGATAGCGGGGAGCGCGGGAGAGGAGGGGGCGAGGAAGTTGGCGGAGTTTGAACGATCTCCGTGATACAATGATGATATTACGCGCCCCGTTCTTCGGGGACGCGGACCGGGGAAAATGTTATTTTGCCGGAGTCAACCGGATAATGAGTACGGCGAGAGTAGAGAGTGGAATTATTAAATTTCGGGAAGGGGACGACTTGGCCTGTATTTTAGTTCGCGTGTTATATCGACGTAGGCGGATTTGATTTCTTAATCTGAGGCGTCTTAACCTTGGAACGAAATAAGATTTCGACCGTACCATCTTCAATCGAAGTCCATCTTGAATACGGTTGAAGATGACAAGATCGATAGCTATTCAAGGAAAATGGTTTTTGTCTATGTGATATGAATTTGGAAAAATTGAACGAGTAGCAGGGGACTATCTTAAAATGTATAGATGCGATTTGATACTGCGCAAAAACCTAAAAGTAGATACCTAGAAGCTATATTTACCGCAACAAATTGACCTTTTAGAAGCCAGCTGGGCTATCCTATTGTCAAAGCTACTTCGTCCCTCTGAGTCTGTAGGAAAATAGTAGGAAGGTTGTTGGGACTAAACTGGGCAAATATACGGTGTGATGAGTCATCTGTTCTTTGTCCTCTATAATATTTAATGTAATGAGGTGGGGTCTGGCCCAAAATGGCCCTTTGCACTGCGACCATCGTTGATCGATTGTGCTTCCTCTATAATATAATATTACATTGTGAAACGGACAGATGACTCACCATACCCCATGTTTGCCCAGTTTAGTTGAGACTGAAGCCAAAGATGGTGCCGTGTATATACACACCCAGCTGGTAATTCCCGCAATCACTTGCAGATATGGCTTTTCTCATAACTTATATGTCAGCAGAAAGTTCAAACAAACTAAAACAAAATCTGTAAAAGAAGCAAATTCTCTACTATCACAAGAAAGCCGTAATTAATTTCTTCAGTGTTAAAGTTTTATACCTCAGCTTATACCTTTAAGACCTTTTATATCGGCTACGCGTAGAAAAACAAACACTTTGGCGATAATATTTCGATAGCCTCATAGAAGTTTGGGGGTTCATTCAACGTTGAGTCTTTTCACGGTAAATAATTCCCAACGTTTACTATTTAGATAAAAAATGTAAGTAAACGTAAATATGGAGTCAGATGTTTAGCAGGCTCAAGGTCATTTAAGGTCTGTAGCCGTATCAAGCGCCGATTTCAGACACAGAGAGTTCATTGTAGCGTAAAGTTTAAGTAGAATCGGCTATATATAAATTTTTTTCTTTCACATGTAGTAACTTACTTTTACCTCATCTTATAAATGAATTCCTCTCATTTCTTTTAAAACCGTTTCAAGCGTCGATTTCAGGCAGAGACAGTTCTTTGCCCACAAGCAAAGTTTGAGTCGATGGTTAAAGTTCATCCCATATTAATGTTGGTGTATTTGAGTTGTTTGTTTTGTATATTGGGTGATACTTGTGTTTTGTTCATGATCCTCTGTACACTAGAACTGCGAATATTGGTTAGTTGGGTAATTCTCCGTGAACTGGTAGTAGGATTTTCAGCAATTGAACCTAATACTAAAAATCTATTTTCCTCGTTGTCAACGACTGATTTCCTTTGTTTCTGTTTAGAGTAGGAAACATTACCTATCTCTCGAAACCTTGCTAAAAGCCTTTCCCTAATTGTAATCCCGTCACGCTAGTTGATAAGCTTGTGTAAATATCCTTCGTTGTTTACAACGTTACACATATAAAACATTCTGTAAAGCTGACATGAGCAACTTTAATTTCTGTCGTTCGTCATTCTGTTATTTAATCTAGATTTATTTTCTTTGTCGCCATAGAAATCGTTTTAACAACCCTCGTCGACACACACGGCGAAATATTCATATTCCATCATCGAATCGGATTTTTTCATTTTCGTTCGTGTATAACACGCGCTAGGGGTGAGGCGCGGGCTTTCGGGCGATTTATTGCGAATTTTTATATATATGGGAGGGCATCAAAATACGTTTGTGTAAGTAATTCTGCGAATTTTGAGTAATTTTATTGTTTATATCGAACGAGGGGGCGAGACGCGAGCATCGGAGCGGGGCGCGACTAGCGAAAAACGTTCGATCGAAGCGACAATATTTTATTAGGGCGGGTTTTTATTCGTTTAATTGGTTTCAGATGGAACGAACGAGATTAATTAATAGGCTTTTGTTTTAGTTTTTATCGCTCGACAATAAAGATAACAAATTCGTTTTTCCCATTTGGCTACGCGTTTTACTACGCGGGTTGGAAGTAGATAAATTGCCTGCAAAAACTGTTTATTTGACGAGTCGCGGATACATAGGAGCGATGTTATCGAACAAAATTCTGACGCGTTCGCGTGTCGTGAGTTGAGTTGGCCAAAAGCAGTTCAATCCAGTCTGCGACTCGTTTAGGTGGGTGTAATTTCATCTCGGAATACGATCGCTAGAGCCCCCAGGATCACGTTTATGTTCCTTCTTGGTCCTACCTGAAATAATTCCAGCCCAGTTCCGACGTAACGAACCCATCGAACCTCATCATCGTTCATCGGCGTCTGCCCGAACAGGAATTAAGAAGAGAAACATACCCTACATAAGTGGCGCCCAAGCAGCGATCTAATTTAATGAAATCCAGGGACCCAATCCAATGAAATCCAGAGACCCAATCAAATGGAATCCAAGCACCTAATCCAATGAAGTCCAGGGACCCAATCCAACGGTATCGAGAGACACATCCAATGGAATCCAGGCACTAAATCCAAAGGAATCCAAGAACTATACAGAAAACCGAGGACCCAATCCTAATGGGCCAGGAATTCAGGTCCAGGAATCGCACAATCCAAGTTCAAGATTACCACCCGATGGTCCATGGACATCACGGCGTATATTTGGAGACCGGAGCCGAAAAAGCAGCAGGAAAAGTAGCAGAGAAGAGGCAGCAAGAGACAATAATCCGGCGTAACGACCGAATTAAACCATCGATCCTCATCTTGGTTCATTAACGTACGTTCTAAGAGGAATTGAGAAGGGAGACATTCGTTACATAAATGGCGCCCGAGCAGGGACCCAATCTAATGAAATCCAGGTACAGAATCTAATGGAATCTAGAGACCCAATCTAATGGATCCAAGGGCCTAATCCAATGGTATTCAGGAACACGTCCAATGGAATCCAGGAATCCAATCCAATAGAATCCAAGGACTATACAGGAAACCAGGGATTCAATCCGAATGGTCCAGGAATTCAGATCCAGGAATCACACAATCCAAGTCCACCCGATGGTCTACGGACATCTCGGCGTATATTTGGAGACCGGCCCCGGAAAAACAGCAGAAGAAGAGTAGTGAAAGACAATATTCCTAACTCAGTTAAGGTGTAACGACCTTACTAAATCATCGATCCTCATCATCGTTCATCGACGTACGTCCGAGGAGGAGTTAAAAAGAAATATTCGTTATATAAATGGCGCCCGACAAGGGACCCAATCCCAAGGAACTCAGGGACCCAATCAAATGGAATCCATGGACATAATCCAATAGAATACAGGGACCCAAACCCATGGAATCCTGGGACATAGTTTAATAGAATTCAGGGACCTAATCTAATAGACCCAGACACTCATTCCAATGGCGTCCAAGGACACATCCAATGAAATCCAGAAACCCAAAATCAATGAAATCCAAGGTCCATACGGGAAACTAGGAACCCCAACCGAAATGGTCCAGAAACAATCCAGGAGTCCAGAAATGCACGGGCAGACACAATCCCCACTTCCTAATGGAATGGCTATTGATGTTAGACTATTTTATTGGAAAATGCTGATACCTTTGGCGAACAAACAGCGTTAGGTACATCAGAACTAATGTGTAGAATTACGTAGCCGATGGGAGCAATTGTATCCCCCTGCAAGAAACACGTTTAAGCGTTTGACACGTCCAATCACCTACCACTAAAACTAGGTGCCACCTTTCCTGAGTCGCAAGCAACGGTATCCCATCGTTCAAGAAACCCCGACAAGCACGATGATGGGAAAGGAAACCAACGCAGTCCCTCCACCCGCACCTTCAAATTGCTCTACCCGATTGATATATCGTACAACGTTACCCCCGTTATCAAAATCTGCGGATTTCACCGTTAAGTAATGGTCCAATTCCATCTCCATCGCCTCAAGAGCATCCCCGCGACCAATACGAACCTCGCCGACGTATTCCTTTCCTCGATCCCGAGAAAAATTTCCAATCTCCGATCGCGCGTTTCGCCCCTACCGTCAACTCATCATCACCATTCGATCCCGTTCGAAATCTTGATTAATTCGAAACGGTCGACGGCGGCTGCGGCGGCTTCGCCGCCGCCGGTCGCCTTCACGGCTCCTCGCAATTATCGCCGGGACGATATAAATCAAGACGGCTGTTGCGCTACCCGGGACGCGGTAAATTGATATTGATGTAAATATCTGATTGTGATAGATCCGATGGCGGAGGCGATCGGAGAAGAACGGGACCGGAGGGTGACGCGAGGCGACGAGGGGGGCCAGATATCGGAACGGCGAGACAAAGACGCGGCGGGGGTTCCCCTAAATCAATAACCTATTCATCGCCCGGATACGCGGACGACGAAGACGTATACGCACTGTCAGGTGGGTAAATGAAATCGAATCCCCGTGTTATTGAAAGGGGGACTGAGAGGGGGAGGGGATGAGGAAAGACGCGCCGGTGTGAGATTGCGTTATAGGGGAGTTATAGGAGCGAGTCGATGAGAGAAAGGACGACTTGAGAGGAATGGGGAAAAGTAGGTGTGTAGGAGGGGGAGTAGTCGAGAGCATTTAAACGGGAATATACTTGAAATGAGTCAAGGTCACATATTCTTTATATAGGCTTTCACGACTGATATCTGGAGTTGCGCATGCGAAATGGGAAAACTAGACGTGGATAGAGTTTACATCTTACAGAAGGCTTGTATAAGATAAATTTTTAATGTTAAACGACGAGATACACATAAAGACACTTTTCAAAACTCTAATTTACGTATATTGTCCGTCATTTACGTCTTGGACGCTGCATTATTTGTAAAGTACGATTACAATGATATTTTTAAAAAATTGGACTTGTGCACAATCATAGCACCAGTGCTATGTCACATGTCATGTGGATAGTTTATTTCTTAAGCACATAGCAAAAGTCGTGTAGAATATGTTTTGTAGGGCCCTTTTTTGTGTAAAGGGGCATTATATACCTTCGCACCACGTGTACGGCATCCTTTCTTCATACCACACCTTGCCTATTACTAAAACGTGAGGAAGAGCCACGTTTCATTGGGTCTGCCACAATTGTGTCACTTTTTCCACTTTTATTGTTTTTTAGGTTCCTTATCACTGTTTTTACCTCTTCTATGTTCTGTGGTGTCATTTCCTCTTCCTCTCTATTGTTGTCCTGCCTTTGGGTATCTTCTCGTCTTCCTTCCTGCATGTCTTCTTCTTCTTTTAATAGTTTTCTAAAGTACTCCTTCTAAGCTCGATCTATATTAATAACCTAAATTCAATGGCGTTCTGCGGATATTATCCGCTTCCATCAACGCAGTCTTCATTTTGCTCTTGGTACCGTTCCCAATGACATGTCCATTTCTGTTTGAGTCTGCTCGTGTCCTCCACAAAAGCCACTTTTCATCTTGCTCAAAGGAGGACCGAATATTTTTGTAGGCTTCAGTAGATCTTTGCTTTCGCCTCCACGGTCATCCAAAGTCACATATTGAAGGACATGTCCTGACCTTGCCCTGATCCAGCGAACCGCAACCGAACAGAATTCCTTGAAACAGTGCATTTTTTTTGCAAAACAAAAGAATTAGGTGAAGGTGTCCTTCAGTTGTTCCGCTCCCTCTCGATCTCTTAACGGTGACGAACCAGTTTCCCGTCTTTTCGTATGATCTCGTCCCCATTGTGATATCAACTTGTTTATTTTCAAAACGTCCTCCCTCCCCCTCATCTCCCGCTTATAAAAGCTTTAAAGCACCGAGCACCTGTCCTCGTTCGCGCTTTCTTCGCTCCTCTCTCATCCCCGGGACTTCGCGTTTCCTTAATTCCGATAGTAATTAATATTAAAGGAGTCGCTTCGGTCTCATTCCTTCCATCCTTCCTTCACCTCAACCGTCTCCCCTCCCCTCTTTCACCCCCGTCCGCCCGCCCTACCTCTCCTTATCTTTTCGCCGCCTACTTCTCGAACGTCCTCCTAACGAACTGCGAATCCTTCGGAACTATTTCGAAATTAAATATTTGTCGACATTCTTCGATACCCTGACGGTACCGGTTCGTCGAGTCTGTTGCGCCCCCGGATACAATTTTCCTTATAATTTTGTTTACTTATTTTCCAACTTCGCCATTAAATCTCCGCGTTCCGCCCGACCGTTCTCTCAGTCGCCCCGCGCCTCGCCGCCTCTCCTCCGACGAAGTCGAGGAGCCGCTGTTTGTATTTCATTTCGTTCGTTTCGGGGCGATGCGATGGAGAGGAGAAAATAAAGCTCGCCGCTTGTCTGTTGCTGCCCGTTTATAATTTATTCGGATACGTATCCTTTTTTTCGTTCGCTTTATTATTATTATTTTCGACGACCGCGGCGTTTTAGATGCCGAACAGAGTCGTAATTCGGAATTTCTGGCGTGCGCGCGAGAGGAGAGGTTGGAGAATGAGACTGGCGAACGAAGAGATTCGGCGGTTATAAACTGATACGTGTCTCCTTCTACAGGATCTTCCTAAAAATGAGTTGAGTTTTAGGGAGAATCACAAAATATGAAACAAACTGACACGCAAAAAACTCTCCTGTCAAAACTTAAACTTGCGGTTGTAGGGTGTCGAACTATCTTGGTTAGCGGCCCGGCTAGAAATAGCCACCAGACGTGGGTGGCCTAGGTATTAGCTAGTTTTGTCCCATTTCTGTCGTGGGGTGAAATAGGAAAGTTCAGCTAGGTTCTAGGTCCTTTGGTAATGCTTTTGGTATAAATGGGCCTAGCCAGAACTTTCTATTTAAGAGCTAGTTAAGTACACCTGATCAGGTCTTAGTGAGTTTATTAATTTCGAACTACTAAATTTCCTCAATGAACCGCCTCTCGTTTCCGAAATTATTTTATCCCTAATCTGCACTGGAAGAGCTTTAATTTGATATGTAATAAGTCGTACTTCCGAACATTTCGATTTTATTCGAAATTCCAGGGGAATTTGAAAATTCAGAAAAAATTAATACGTTCTAAGTTAGACGAAATTCTGCGTACAGATGTTTTCGATGGTGTAGAACACGATTTTGATGTCAAAACTCGTGATATTTGCTTCGTTTGGATGTTAGAGCGTACCAGAGCGATTCGTCCAGAACCACTTTTCACTTTCTCGTTGAATATTTCCTCAATAAACTGTCTTTCGTACCCCAAATTATTTTATCCCTAATCTGCACTAGAAAAGCTTTAATTTGATGTGTAATAAGTCGTACTTCCGACCATTTCGATTTTCTTCAAAATTCCAAGGGGTACCCCTTTGTAATTTCAGAAAGAAACTAATATGTTCTAAATTAGACGAAATTCTGTGTACAGATGTTTTCAATGTTGTAGAATACGATTTTGTGGTCAAAATTCGTGAAATTTGCTTCGTTTGGGCGTTAGAGCATACCAGAGCGATTCGTCCAGAACCACTTTTCACTGTCTCATTGAATATTTCCTCAATGAACCGTCTTTCGTACCCGAAATTATTTTATCTGTAATCTGCACTAGAAGAGCTTTATTTTGATGTGTAATAAGTCGTACTTCCGACCATTTCGATTTTCTTCAAAATTTCAGAAAAAATTAATCACTAACGGGGACGGAGTCCCCGTCTACCTGCGAGGATTACTATCATAACTTGGGGAGCGGGGGTCGAGTACGCGTCGCGTACAATGGACTTAAAACCGTGATCCGTTTAGCCGGGATCAAATCTTGACGGATTAAGTCCGAGGGTTCCGAATTTCAGCACCTGTACGCGGGCGTTCAGGTAAACAGAGGACTATCCGGGAGCGAACTTCGGCATTAATACATTGTTTCCCCGATAATAAAACGGTTTGTGCCCCGACAATAACCGGCTACGAGGTTTTGTTCCGGGTTCACGTGTGCATGTCTAATGTTATTAATTTCGCGTTTAATGGGAATCGACGGATTTCAACCATTGGTGCGCGAGCGCGCTCGGTTCTCTCCCCGACGAATTTCATCTATATATGTACTTGTAGGTCGCAAAACGGAAACGCGTCGGGTATACGGAGAAAAGTTTTTTTTTATATTCGTCGAGGTCATCGTCGAAACCGTGAAAGCCTCCACCTGCTACGCTCACGGAGATATTACAGGTAATCGTGAACTGTCCAGATGCCGTGCTTATGTAAGCGTATTAGGTCGCTACATTGTTTGCGTAATAGAGGGCGGCTCACAATGTGTATTTAATGTTCGTATTTACATATGCGCGCCGAACCGGTACCTCGGAAGGATATTAATATTAGCACGGTCGGATGATTTTCTACGGAAATTCGTCGTTTCTATCGTCCGTTTTCGCAATAATAGGAAATAATACTGAAGATGGACGTGGCCGCTAGGAAAAAGAAGGGCGAGGCTTAAATATGACCGGCTCAAAATCGATTTTATCACCGTCGAGCCGTTGCTTCCTCGTCCATACTCACCGCATCACTCCATCTTACCGAAATTTTTCTTATTTACGTTACCATTGAGTTGGATATGAGCTTCATCGCTCAACAAAATTTTGCAGTAAAAGTGTTCATCAGTGGCAAGGTATTCATGAGCAACACTAGGACGCAAGAGGATGCAAAATTGGACAAGCTTTAGAGCTTTGTGGTGTCTGTACTGTCAATTCTGGTCTAACTTTCGATTATCTAATAATGGTATTCTTTTGTAAGTTTCGTCCTTGCTTTCGAAGAAGCACACAAAATAGATAAAATTACCCTTACCACACCTTTTGGAAAAAGTCCAGATACGTATTTCGGCAACTAAGCTGCCATTCTCAGTGAAAAACTGGGGAATTGTAATATTACTAGCGAATTCGGCTAATGTCCAAGACGAACACGAAGACTACCAAGAGGTTCAAACACCCCGTTCCAGGCGGCTTTCGGTCCAGGTCCAGGATTCATGGCAAACACGCAAGCCCACCACAGGACGTCAATTCTCTTTTGGTCCCAGAGCTTATAGAAAGCATACGAGCCCACCACGTCAACTAGCCCCGAACTCATCGAAAATACACACAAACCTACCACGTCAAGGTGTTAACTTTTTCTTCTAGACCAAGAGCTCATCGAAAATACACATGAGCTCACCACGTCAACTTTCTTGTAGCCCCAGAACTCATCGAAAATACACATAAGCTCACCACGGCAAGATGTCAACTCTCTCTCCTCGTCCAAGAGCCCATCAAGAACACACAAGCCCACCACGCCAACTCCCTTCCAGCCCCAGAGGTCATGGAAAATACACATAAACCCACCATGTTAAGATGTCAACTCTCTCTCCTAGCCCAAGAGCTCATCGAGAACACACAAGCCCGCCACGTCAACTCCTTTCTAGCCCCAGAACTCATCGAAAATATACACAAACCCACCACGTCAAGATGCCAACTTTTTCTTCTAGCCCAAGAGCTCATCGAAAATACACACGAGCTCACCACGTCAACTTTCTTGTAGCCCCAGAACTCATCGAAAATACACATAAGCTCACCACGGCAAGATGTCAACTCTCTCTCCTCGTCCAAGAGCTCATCAAGAACACACAAGCCCACCACGTCAACTCCTTTCCAGCCCCAGAGGTCATGGAAAATACACATAAACCCACCATGTTAAGATGTCAACTCTCTCTCCTAGCCCAAGAGCTCATCAAGAACACACAAGCCCGCCACGTCAACTCCTTTCTAGCCCCAGAACTCATCGAAAATACACACAAACCCACCACGTCAAGATGCCAACTTTTTCTTCTAGCCCAAGAGCTCATCGAAAATACACACGAGCTCACCACGTCAACTTTCTTGTAGCCCCAGAACTCATCGAAAATACACATAAGCTCACCACGGCAAGATGTCAACTCTCTCTCCTCGTCCAAGAGCTCATCAAGAACACACAAGCCCACCACGTCAACTCCTTTCCAGCCCCAGAGGTCATGGAAAATACACATAAACCCACCATGTTAAGATGTCAACTCTCTCTCCTAGCCCAAGAGCTCATCAAGAACACACAAGCCCGCCACGTCAACTCCTTTCTAGCCCCAGAACTCATCGAAAATACACACAAACCCACCACGTCAAGATGTCAACTTTTTCTTCTAGCCCAAGAGCTCATCGAAAATACACACGAGCTCACTACGTCAACGTTCTTCTAGCCCCAGAACTCATCGGAAATACACACAACTCATCACATCAAGATGTCAACTCTCTATCCTCGTCCAAGAGCTCATAGAGAACACACAGGCCCACCACGTCAACTCCCTTCCAGCCCCAGAACTCATGGAAAATACACATAAACCCACCATGTTAAGATGTCAACTCTTTCTTCTAGCTTAAGAGCTCATTGAGAACATACAAGCCCGCCACGTCAACTCTCTTCTAGCCTCAGAGCTCATTGAAAATACAGACAAACCCACGATGTTAAGATGTCAACTTTCTCCTAGCCCCAGAGCTCATCAAAACTACACACAAACTCACCACATCAAGATGTCAACTCTCTCTCCTCGTCCATGAGCTCATCGAGAACACACAAGCGAACCACGTCAACTCTCTTCTAATTTCAGAGCTCATCAAAAATACAGACAAACCTACCACGTCAAGATGTCAACTCTCTCCTAGCCCCAGAGCTCAGCAAAAATACACAGAAACCTACCACGTCAAGATGTCAATACTCTTGTGATCCCAAACCTCATCGAAAATCCACAACTCACCGTCTGAAGACCTCTAGGGAAGCTACACCTTGAGTACACAGCACTTGCCCTTGCATTTCAACACAGGCACAAGCCTTCTTCGAGCGGTAAAATTTCTAGCTATTGTAATGGCCCTTTTGCTCAAGAGGAAGGTGTGGGATGACGCACGGGAACCTTCAATCAGCCCAGCCTATAGGCTGCTATCTCAATCTGATTGTTCGAACGGACGCTGATCTCATAGGTCTGAGGCGAGATGGACTAGAACGTTTACAGACATCCATATCCTCTAGATATCCACGAATTTTAGCCGTGAATGGAGTGTACCAGGTTAGGTAGCCTTTAAGCAAGCTTCGCCCATTCTGTGCAAATTTGGCGTCCCAAACGATTCACAAACTGGTTTTGTGCCGTGTTGGAACGAATCTTTTGTTGTCCTGGGAATTGTCACCGATGGTCGCTAGTGGGGACCGATGCTTCGTAAATTGGCGATTTTTAACTAAAAGGTAGCTGAAGCAATGAATCCTGCGTTGTAGTCGGCATAAAAAGTTATTGGCTTCCATCGCCATCATCATCGGATTTGGACGAAATCTAGAGGGAACGAGTTTGTGTTATATGAATACTTTTCCGTGTCATCCACTAAAATTTAAAACGAACGCGTATTTAATTTACAGCAGTTGCAACGAGCCATTTGAAGAGATTACCGACTATATCGGAATCCTGCCAATTTCGACCCTAATTCAATTACCGCTACCCTAATTAGTTAATAATTATCGGCGATATTATCCGCGATAAAAGAGGAACGAGCGGGGTGAAATACCCCCGGTTCGGTTTAATATCGTCGTATCGAACATGCCGATTTAAAAGCTCAAACAGACGATAACCCGGGCACGGTAGGCGCCCGAAGCGCTTTCGCGCATATAAATTCCGCGTAGAGATTATTAGAAACAGAACGCGAAAGAAGGGGTTGGAAAAAGGAACGAACTCGCGATAGCGCGCGGTTTATTTATATTTATACGCTCCGAATTAGCGCCCCGATCGCCCGAAGCGCATTTAATTTTCCGAATTATTAATTTCCATTAATTAACCGGTTTTCGGCCATTGCGAATCGGCCGTTCCCCCGATCGCCCCCCTCTTCCCCCTTCGAACCGCCGCGCCGTTCGCGATTAATATATGCATATCGGGCCAGACGATACGATTGATATTGACATTGGTTTTCCGGGTAAGGGGTGAGTTGATAGGAAGGACGGGATGGATGTTGTCGGCGCCCCTTTATGCCCTCTTCCATTCCCGAATTGATTCAGTCGGTGCCGCTAATTAATAATTCTACCGTCGGTCATATCGCAGGACGCAGACAAAGAGACGTGTTTTCCTCTATTTTTGTTTTCGTCCGAGGTAATATCTGATATTGCGTGATGTGTCCGTTGCGAACGGGACCCAAACCGCTCGATGTTAATTAGCGATGTTGACGATGTTAGACAAATAGCGCAACGGATGTTCGTAGTTGGATTTGTAACGTCGGGGATGGAATCGCCAGAGATAGGAGAGTCCTGATGTAACTACGAAAAAATGGAGGAACAAAAATGGGGGCTGGTTTATTTCTGGGCGTATTCGCTTTAGTAGGGTAATGGAAACCCCTAAAGTGGGTCACCGCTAAGTTTCCCCGGTTATCATATTCCCAAAATCGATGCGCTGTCAAGGACCTCGGATAAAAACCCCAGCTTTCAGATACCCTAGCCATCAATCCGGGATCTCGACTTAGTTGAAGCGGTGTGAAACGACCTGCAATATTGCTGAAATCCTAGGCCTCGTGGAGCTAACTATATAAACATGAAATTTCGACGCCGTTAGATGGCAGCAGATTCACCCTTCCTTATCTATGCGGCCATATTACCAGGTATGGCGGGGTGCACTGAATTGCCCAGGACTAAATACGCTTCGGTGATGAGGTACAGTCACAGCCAAGCCGGTCCGTGGTTTTCGTTTCCGTTTAGTTCAATTCAGTCTTCGTCCCCAACTAATTAGTAAATACTGTCTGTGCCTGTTACGTTACAAAGAGACGTACACTTGTCTCCCTTTATGATCAGTAGATTTTGTTAAAAACGTGGATGGCGTATTATCATTACGTAGTGTAAGTCGGACTGACGCTGTCACTCCTCCGCATTGCATTATTCAACGATATCTTATCACTGTGACAACTTACCATTGAATAATAAAATTCGGAAGCGTGACAGCGTCAGACCGATTTACACTACTTAATGATAACGCGTCATCCACCTACTTACCAAATTCTAATGATCAGCGAATCTTTGTCCGTTATTTTCTAGACAAGTAAAAGCAATATTAGATCATTACTGAAGATTCGCTCAAATTCCATGTGCACATGACCTTGAGTGTCCATAAGATTCCGTGGGAAAGTGATATACCTTGGTTGAAGACAAAAGTATCTGCAATATCTTGAACCAAAACAGTACTTCAAAAATAAATATCCAGATGACCCTCTCGATAGGCCTATTATACCTTGTTGGGCCAAGTTGATTAGTGATGTCCTTCATTCAATCTGACCCTCACTGGGCCATATTCTGAGGAGTTTTGAGACTTGTGTGGTTAATGTTGTGACTCATAGAATTCATCGAATATGAACCTCACCAATCACTATTCTGAAGATCCTTAGACGCTTTTCTACGTGTTTCCTACCAACCGTCCATTCAAAAGTCCAGGATAGCTAAAACAAAACGGAAGAGTACTGCGGGCGATGACCTAAAGGTAGAAACACAGCGTTCGGGAAGCAGGTGGCTCTCAGATCGTCTTGGAGAGACCTCTTGACAGATAGAAGCAAAAGGGCTAGCTACCGCGTACAGTAGTTGGTGATATTTTAAGAAAATAAAATGTAGAGCACTCTGTATATAACGATCTAGTAAATTAGGTGTGTTAATTTGGTAGTTAACAAGTAACCATGCAAAAGTTTACAAAGGAAACACAATTTGCAATTTTGTAAGCTTTTGCACGGTTACTTGTTAACTGCCCGTTAACTCCCTCATTTATTAGGTCGTTATATATAGGGTCTTCTACATATTACTTTATTAAAATTTTGGGTCTCGAAAATAATTCACTAGTTGGTAATATATATGGTAAAGCATGTCCAAGAACGCTGGCCGGTGGTATAAATCAAGGTATAGGGGCGCCACTGGTTTCTATGGCCGAGTTTCGTTTCCCCTGTGAACAAGGAACGATAATGCGATTGCCTAATGCGTGGTGCCCTTCACCTAATCACGCATTATTCCAGAATGGATTGGTGAGCGGTAACCGGGTGTGAGGACGAAGAGAACGGCATCCTTGTCGCCCCGCTTTACAGGGCTTCCTCCTTCACGGAGTGTTCGTTCCTGGTCATAACAGCTTTCTAGGAGGAAAGAAGAAAGTTTTGACGGTTTAATAAGGAATTCCACATGCACTTTCTTGTCAGGGGGTTCGATTCTTTATTTCCTTCTATGTTCCAATGTCTCGGTACCCGGCATAAATTCACTCTATTGTGTCCTGCCAAAGATACCAGTGCATCCCTGGACAGTTGGTATCATTTTCCCATCCTGCTTGGTTGTTCGTCGTGGTATGGATTTTCCTTATTCTGGTCGTTTCTCTGTATTGTGGTTTGGGTGCATAGAATTACGATGGTAATCTCGACCTGGAACACAGTCGCATAAGCCGCTAGGTTCGTGTTTGCGCCTTCTCACGTTCCCGCCCCCTACGAATCCATTCTAAGTTCGGTGTCCACCTCTTACTCATCCGTAAAGCAGACGAGAGCCACCTACTGACAAGACTGTGAAGCCACCTTCGGGGAAAAAGAGACAACTTAGCTCTTCTAACTAAGGCGATCTATTAAAACGAGGAGGAAATCCGGACAATGGAGTCAAAGGATGGCGTTGTGTCGGTAAACCAATCGCTCACCTTCATAATTCTCCCTGCTTAAGAGATCCTCTTTAACAAATCCTAGTCTTAGTTCGCGCACTTAGCAGCGTTTAAGAAATTTCCATCGGCTTTTCAATTTTCGAAGGAAATAACCCTGTGAAAGAGTGCAAAGCCAACCACCCAGCAAAACAAATTTTTGGATGAAAATCATTTTTAGCATTTCCTAGGGTAAGAAGAGATGAATGAAGACCTCAATAATACATGGGGAGGGAACGGGATGGAAGGAAACCGAAAAGAAACTACGAAATCCCACTGAAACTTTCGAGACTCGTTCCCGAAAGCCTCCCATTCTTCTCATCCGGGAGAACATCGAAGTGGCGGCAATGGCGGCGGCAGCGGCGGCGACAGCGACGTTGACCGGGCCTTCGGGTTTTGCGGCGGCGTTTGTTTGCGCTCGGCGGAAGATATTGCAGAACCGACGTACGTAGTTTCCTTTGTCGTCGGCCGCGGTCTCGGCCACCACTCACCCTGATTGCACGGCAATAATACACGAGTCCGGGTCACGTGACCGCCACATATTGTCTCCGCGCCGCCGGCACGAAATTTTCCCTCCGCCGCTCGTCTCGCTCTAGGGCGCAATAAAGCGAAGCTCGCCGTCCCTCTCGGTCGTTCTTGCTCTCCTCTAAACTCCTCCGGTCCTTTTCGACTCTCCCTTTTGAATCCGAGAGGAAATGAAGTTTATCGCTGCCGGGATTAGAAGTTAAGCGTATCCGGGCGATATTGACGGGTTAAAATCCGTAGGCCACTAACGCGATATCGTCCAGATGGTAAATTTAAGATTCCCGAAGATTAGTTATAAACGACGAGGGAAGGGGGAAGAGCATGGGTATGTCCGCTAATGAATTCAATAGAAGTCGAAACCGATTCGATTTCTACCGTTGAATAGTTCAATTATTCGAATTTGGGCAGGCACGACGGTAACAGGAACGGACATCTGCGTTAATAGCTTAGTATTTAACGGCCGGTTGCAATTTGCTAATGTATTTTCGCATACGGGGCGTAAAGCTGTTGATGCACATCGATAATGCGAGAGCCATTAGCGTTAATTTGGGCTGGCAGTCGGCGTAATTGTCACTTAAAGTCAATGTCGACGCCGCAATGCTCGCGGGTTTCGAGATATGCGGCCGCCTCAATTGAAAATTATAACTAACTTTCGTGGAACCCTTCGAATTTCCAACGGTGGAAAGATTACGGGTGGAGAAGCGCGTCATTTTGATCGGTATACCATAGGCAATCCTTGTTGCATCGCGTCCTCCACATACGTACATTTGCGAGACACATTATTAACCTGATAGGTTTTAGCTGGTGATGCTTGCTTTGGGAACGAGTTCAGCCCATTCAGAGCTTTAAATTTGGATGGGTAGAGAAATGAAGTGATACCCAGACTGTAAGATTCGACGTATCGTAAGGATCAGGTCCCCCGATTAGCATAAAACCCACCTATATTGGCTGCCCGGTTATTACGGGGGCTTTGTGAGTTTGTTTATAAATGTGTGTTTATAAATTTAGCCCAAACAAGAAATCTGATTAGGTCGCAGTAATTAGGAAGTTCAGGTCGATCGACTTAACTTAAAATCCAAGCAAGGCTAGTTGATGTGCTACCGGCGTTCTGCCTCATGGGATTCTAAGGCAGAGAATCTGTAGCACGTTTTGCGTCGAAACCGCATAGGAAACTATCAAGCGGTCTAAAGAATCCGTTCCAGGTCATCGGTGTGTTTTCAACACTGAGGAAGTACCACGGACAGCGGAGAAGAATGCCAGATGGAATTTTGTTATTGTGTACACGGAGGATATATAGGCTTCTCATCCGACAGGGAAGATGAGTATATGAGAATTGCTAAGAGATTTTGTTCTGTTAAAAGTAAAGCTATTATAGAAAAATGCATAAATATAGATACCGAATGTCCTAATATCTTAATAAATAATTACAGCTCCCAATACTACAACGACACCTTCCGACCAACAGGTACACCATCCGGGCAAAGGCGACACCTTCAGATACTACCTACAGTCACCTGTATCACCGGCACTACCTAGGTATCTGTTTTGCCGACCAAAAGCAGAGGCGTAAATTCTCAATTTTCGAGGGAGTTATCGCAAACTTTGAACCATCCAAACCGAAGTTGTGATTACTTTCCAACTACGCGTGCTCCCGATGTTAACTACCTTCCACTATACATGCTCGGGGTATTGACTTCTTTTTGTGAGGCTGGGAAGCTGAACGTGAACCCGTGATCTCCCTCTACTGACCAATACCGCTACGTATGATCGGTAATACGACTGCGTGCACAAGGTCTCGTCAAATAACAATAGCGCGACAACTACTGAATACTTGGGACTACTTGTAAGATGTAGTCATCATTATTTCTCAATATGAAGACAGGTTATAGCGGTGAGACGTAAAACTCACTTTAAAATTGTTTTTATCCCACTAACCGCGTTCAATTCGTCGCAGTTACCGAGACGTTAAGACCATCATCCTCACCATCTCATATCCACATTTCCTTCCGAATTATCGCTCTGACGAGACGTTCGCCCTCGCAATGCGCGAAGGCTCGTTAAAATTTAACGCGGCTACGCCGCGTGACCGCGATTTTCCATGTATCTCGTCTATAACGTTCGGGTGACACGTCGGGTTCTTTTACGAGCGCGAGAACTTTCGAAGAAGCGGTCATATCTAGCTGGCGTAGAGATGATACACTGTACGTAATACGTAATACTATAAAAAGCGGTTTTACGCCCGTGTTAGCGCCGCGGCGCGCCGTTGTCGTTTCATCTCTTTGTAGCGTTCTAATTTGAGATTTCTACTTTGTGGCTTATATAGCCGAAGAGGTGGAGGGGTGGAATCGGGCGGGGACTGTGAAGTGAAACGACGCATGATTAACATTAAGGATGTGCCAATTCTAGAACCTAACGGAAATCGATCGCCGTCGAATTTTTTTAAATTTCAGTTTCAAGGGTAAATCTGGATGATCGGAGGTTATGAAGGAAATGGAACAAAGAACGTTAAACAATTTAAACTCCGACGTTCTACCACGGCAGTAGGAGATACTGAAAAAACGAACCAATCTGTGTGACTTTGACTTAGAGGTGGAAGCAGTCTTAAGTAAAATATATATTAGTAAAATTTTCGTACCTCGCAAGGTCAAAACGGTCGATGGACCTACAATAGGATAAAAGATGTTTGTGCGAGAGGAAAGTTTTGGTACCATTTGGAGACCATTTCGGTACCAAGAAGTTTCCTCTCGCAAAATCCTCTTCTTTTTAGTAAAATCCACCCCTGTTTCGTAGGAATAACGGTACAAAGCACAACCCTAAAATATCTCTTATTCGCCGCGATGACCATTGTTATTATTATATCGTCGAAAGAAAAGATCCGACCGCGAGATGGGGCGCAACACATGCTCCGAATAGCCAATTCCGACCCCTCGAACGAGGGCGCGTAACCCGGTAATGCGACCGGGTTAAATTATTGACCGGGCATTCTCCGACGACGCAACAACGGCCATCGGGGAGTCGATCGTCTTGCCCCCGTTATTAGCTCGATATCCGAGGGCGAAAGACCAAGAGAAATCCGGGGGGGGATGAGGATCGACTTGGTTCGGGTAGGAGCTCTATCGTAATTAAAAAAAGAAACTCCATTGACTGTTTCGCCCGCGTCCTATCTTCGTTCACAAAGCATCCTTCGAAGGGCGCTTTTCACGCACGCACGGATCCACCGCCGCGGAAGCTCTCAATAAGCACCCTCCATTGCGAAATGTTAATATACTTTCGGGTAGGGACGGCCGGCTTTTGTGTCGCGTCCGGTTATCGAGGGACGGGACTTTCTGTTTGTCATAAAGCGTCTATTACGATGTCGCAAAATTAATTTTTATCTGCTCTGGTCCTTCGAACGGAGAAAGGAACAGGGACGAAGTGAGAAAGATAGATAAATTTTATGGAGAGACCGCTAAAATCTCGGGCCTTCTCGTGAAATTAGGGTGATGAATTTCCGGGAAAGGAAACCCTCGATTCGAAACCCAGTCCTGATCCAAGTCGTTGGGGAAACCTTTTTCGCGTGGTATGGAGTGACGTTTCATATCTCATTAGAGTAGTCATCTTCAAAAGAGATGGGATTGAAGGAATGAGCAAGCACTTTCACGTGGTGTCCAAATAACACAGTGACTCGACGTTTTAACCATGATAGAGGTAAAAGTTATTGTTAGATCACAGTATTGGGAACGAAGCTGGTTTCCCTTAATGCCAGATCCAAAGATCTTGCCCTCTTCCCCCAGTTGGGAACGAAGATAAACCCACCACGAAATTTGTCTTTATTCTCCTTAAAGAGGCCCAAAAGGAATTCGTACCAAAGGATGGCCAAATTCCACGATCCTGCCAAGGAGCTTGACTAACGGATAAGGTCAACAATCTCTTCTACCTAAAGAGCGAAATCCTTTGCCTTTCGGAAAAATAAGCTGGACAACAAAGACGAGAGTTGGACCAAAAGCAGTGCCGTAAGGAAGCAGACCCACCCGAAGCAGCAAAAGGAGGCCATCTGACCTACTACTTTCTGATCGCTACACATTCTAGGATAGCATTTCTGGAGGACTGACACCTAGTGCTTACTACAGATCTTTTCTTGGCCAATTCCTTAGTCGGTTATAGTCAATAATCGAGACTAGGAACTTGCTAAAGTAGTGTTAAGGGATAAAGGACGATTATCGCGTCTCTTATTGAAACCTCCCCTAGCGGATGGAGCTGGCAACATTCCTCGCGACTAAATTACATCCGGACGCGATCCTCGATAACGCGCCGATGATAAAATATCGCCGCCGACTGCGGCGTTAATAATTTTACATTGTTGTTTGCGGTCCGGAATTGCTAATAAACACCCGTTGTCGGACAAATGCGCTCTCACCTGGCCGAACCTGCAACAATTGTAAGTGCTCCGGTCGCTCCGGGCGATACAAATTCGATACAATAGCACCATTTTACCGCGCGACGAACGTTGGAAACGTATTTACTTTCATGTCGCGCCGCGCCGTTCGATAGAGCGTTATGCCCGTACGTACGTACGTATCATTTCGCTGCACAATTGGGTCATTTGGGATTGTCGAAGCGATGGCGGCGTCCGTCGAGTTGCAACATGCGTAATTGTCCCTCCGAAACGTGCGCCGATGCTTAGAGCTATGCTTCCGATACGAACGCCGCCGTCCTCGGCGAGATTTACCTTGTAATTTTGTAATCGGATAAGTACCTGTTATTTGGGGATGCGTACGCCTGACAATTGAAACTATATCGACTTAGTACGGAATCAAATTAGTACTATTACCCGATACATCTGCGCTAGAGGTAAAATCAATTCCTTGAAGACCCAAGGTGACAGGAGGACTCCATGTGCTAATCATCTTAAGATACCATGGTGATATCAATTTTGTGAGGGACCTACGTAGTAAGCTAATACGATGTGTTAACCACATTAGGAATAGAATCAATGTGGTTAGACAGCAGGTTAGCACTCGAACTCAAACTTTCAACCTTGTTGCAAGCTAATTCAGTTTTAAACTATGATAGCACTGTGGGAAATTGGAGTTGAGTTCCCTAACGCGATGTGCTACTAACACAGTAATTTTTGCTATTAGCTCTACAGAATCCTCCAAAGTACTGAGATATCGCGGGGACAATATGTGCTAACCTGGTGAGAAACTAAGGCGGTATCGGAATTCGATGTGTCAGGGGCAAAATTATTTGATAGTACAATAGTTGGCTATCTGAACTCATCCCCATCTAATTTAGTAAATATAATTAAAGGTAGCACAGTACGCACCTTATCCATGTACCTTACTAAACCGGCAGAAAAGCCAAATAATACGCTAACGTGATTTATTAACCACAGGAATGCCGAAATTACCTCGAAGAGGAATCATGTTAGCACAGCAACTCGATGTGTTAGAAACTACAGGATTGAAATGATTTTAATGGAAAACCGGCTTTGGATGGTAACTCGAAGTGTTAACTGTACTGGGAGTGTTGATAAACTTACTGGGATACTGAGTTAGCACCAGTTTATAGCAATGCAACTCTATGTGCTAACCACACTAGAACTAAAATTAACCTAGTGAGAATCCATATTAGCAGAGTAACTCGATGTGCTAACCCTAGTAGCAGCGTTGATAAGCTTATTGGCAAACCGAGTTATAGTATGGTAACTCGAGGTGCTAACCGCACTTGGAGTGAAATGAACCTAGCTAGCATCCATGTAACTCCATGTCACAGTAACTCGATGTGTTAACCACGCTAGGAACGTTGAGGAACTTAGTGGGAAACCGAGTTATAGCGTGGTAACGCCATGTGCTAATTACACAAGGAGTTAAATGAGTCCAGTGAGAAATCACGTAAACACAGTAACTCGATTTGTTAACCACGCTAAGAGTGTTGATGATTCAGCGAAAAACCAAGTTCTACCATGGTAACTCTATGTACTAACTAGACTACGACTGAAATGAACCTAGTGGGAACCACAGCAGCGGTGTTGGAAAGCTTATTGGGAAACCGAGTTATAGCATGGTAACTCGATGTGCTAATCGCACTTAGAGTGAAATGAACCTAGCTAGCACCCTTGTTAGCACAGTAACTCGCTGTGTTAACCACGCTAGGAGTGTTGATGAACTTAGCGGGAAACCCAGTTATGGTGTGCTAACACGATGCGCTAACGACACAAGGAGTTCTATGAGTCCAGTGAGAAACCAAGTGAACAAAGTAACTCGATGTGCTAACCACGATAGGAGTATTGATGAGTTCAGCGGAAAACCAAGTTCTAGCATGGTAACTCTATTTGCTAACTATACTAGGACCGAAATGAACCTAGTCGGGATCTATGTTAGCACAGAAACCCGGGTGTTAACCACACTAGGAGTGTTGATGAGCTTATTGGGGAACCGAGTTATAGCATGGTAACTCGACGTGCTAACCACACTAGGAGTGCTGATGGGCTTAATGGGAAAAACGAGTTAGTACGAAAACTCAATGTGTTAACCACAGTAGGAGTGCCGTTGGGCTTAGTAGGAAACCTTGTTAGTACAGTAACACGATGTGCTGACCGCGGTAAAGGCAAAGCTACCTCAATGTTGAATCAAGTTATCGCAAAAGAATGATGTATGAACAGCACTAGAGGGTAGCATGATGATTGGACCTGCTGATCATCCAAGAAACGACGCTAGCTTTGATGAGGAAACATAGATAACAGTTTTCTTCTGATCGTACCGCCTAGGGCCGATATGTTGGACTTAACAAAACTCCTAGATTTACCATCAACAAGAATGTTAATAAATAAAAAGAACTACCTTATTTTCGCCTTAGTTCCAACCGCAATCCATTAGCAGAACGGCTGCCCGCTACACCGGAAGGTGAAGTATGGAGTCGAAAGTAATATTTGTTTTATGTCGCGAAAAGATAAGAAGACTTCAGAAAGCGGCTCCGAACGGAGAGGAACCCTAACATTACAACTCGCGGGGTCATTATTCGCGGTCGACGTGTGAGTTAAGTTACAAGCGGCGAAATTTTATCGCTAAAAGTTAAATGAGGTGGCGAAGGAAGACTGCCCGTGGCGTGACGGGATCGCCTCGCGATACGTTCCGGCACGTTAGGAAGCGCGAACGTCGAAGGAATGAAGACAGTGCCAGCACGAACTTCCTTAATCGAATTTATTAACTTGTCATGATTGTACAATATTTCCTCTCCGGGTGAGGACTTTACTCCCCGGATTAGGATTAAAGTTTTCTATGTGTAAATATAAAGCCATCGTGGTGTAACGGTTAAGGCGTTTAAGATTCAGACAGTCCGGCGATTGGTCTACACAAAATCTGTCACGTTAAGAACGGAGTAACCTGCGTTCATTGTGAACAAGAGGCAATAATATCTTGCCTTCATTATGAACAACGGGTAATACTAACCAGTATTGATTGTGAACAAGGGGTAATGATAATATCCTCCCTTCATTATGAAAGAGTGATAATAACTTGTATTCATTGTGAACAAGGGGTAATAATAACCTGCGTTCGTTGTGAACAGGGGTAATAAATACCTGCGTTCATTGTGAACAAAGGGTAATAAATACCTGCGATCATTGTGAAGAAGGGGTAATAATAGCCCTGCGTTCGTTGTGAACAGGGGTAATAAATACCTGCGTTCATTGTGAACAAGGGGTAATATATACCTGCGTTCATTGTGAACAAGGGGTAACAATAACCAGTGTTCATTGTGAACAAGGGGTACCAATAATCTGCGTTCATTGTGAATAAGGGGTAATAATGCGGTTGTTTAAAGCATGATGCTCATCACGTAATCATGTATCTTTGTGTTAGAATGGATTGGTGTTTTGCAACCGGGCATGAAAGCGAAGATATGTGGTCCTTGACGTCGCACTTTGCCGGTCATGCTTCTTTAGGCGTTAGTGCCTCGCTCTTATTATTATTATGATTATTATTTGTAAACGTAGGAGAAACCAGGTCAAGTTATAACGTAGTTCGACGCGTTAGCGCTAGTAGCCGTCCAAATTGCTACTCTCCACCCTCCTTCGAATCAATCCCTCCCAATTAATTTCCACGTTCAAAGCGCTTCGTAAAAATCGCGTGCTAATAACGATTGTCGATGCCGGTGAAAAGCGTGCCTTTCGCATAGTTTCGATAGAATTTTGCTTTGTGTCGGGAGTCGAACATGTCAAAGGCAACCAACCTGTTGTGTGACCCGACGGCTCGTTAGAAATGACAGAGGCGGCGGGTTATACCTTCATACAGTTCAAAAACTCGTTCCGGGCGTACGGCGACGGCATTAGTAAATTAATATCGGATTCGGATTCGACAACGCGAGCCTGTCGACATGAATTGCGTACCGGCGTGTTTCTACAATTGCGTGTGGTTTTATAAGGGGGAGGGGTGTAGGGAAAGAGGGTAAAAGGAAGCAAATTAGGAATCTTGGCTGGAGAAGTGGAAAGTGTACATCGTCTGGAATTCCTCTCTCGCCAATGGTCGGTCTAAGGGACCGTAAACTCTTCTCTTTCAAACTCTAACAATTAGAAATAGCATAATGGGAACGGCCCCCGAAGGGATGGATAGGAATAAAGAAATGATTTCGAAGTAATTTATTTATTTTAGTAATAGACTCTCCGACACTCAGCCAATGGGGATAAGGACGTAGAAAAGAAGGAATACCCGATCCTATTCTTCCTCTTGAGATTGTTACGATCATCCAGGAACCTAGCACGTCTTCAGCACAAACTAAAGTACTGTGTTCCGGTCTGTAGGATCGGTGACCATCCCGACGAGTTCTCACGGGTACCCGGGTTGCTGTGACACCCCCGCTCCAGAAACCCAACACGCCCACGTTGGTGATGTTGCATAGGGTTTCAAATCTGTAAAAGTACGAAAATGCCAGTGAAAACCAGGTTATAGCGGCGAAAATCGACGAGTTAATGAATAGGGTAGCAACTTGCTTCTTCGCGCTAAGAGGGTATCACCATGTTCCGGGTAGTTTTAGTTTAATTTGTTTGAGGTAGGAAAATTGGTCTGTTTATAATTGGTAATACATCAAAGGAAACGGAGCGGTGGGGCCCGACGATCACGAAGACCACTTCATGATGTCGTTCACTGGTAGATCAGTGGCAACCACTGCTCTAAGCTTCGATATGTAAGGCAGCAACGTTCTTCTCAGATGCGATATTACACTTTCTGGCTCTAAAAGTGGGGCGCGGCAAGTTTTGCGCAAAGGAAAATCGAGGTCCAGCTACATATCTATATCGACATGTTCCCTCCAAAGATCTTGGTTGAACTGTACGTTTGTGAAGATTTTTGTTGAAGTGCGTGGGACCCACTGACGATCAGATGATATCGTCCTAGGCCAGAGGCTGAAACGCAATCCCCTGATTTCGAGACACCTGGATGAATTTGGAGATAATAGTTTTGATGTGGAGAGTCCTGCGCTGTAGGGTTACCAATCCCTTGAAATGCGAAGGGACCACCGAAGTCCAAGCGATAGCAACGTACGTTAAGGGTAGGCTAAGCATCAAGGTCTAGGGTAGCAACTTCATCCTCCGGTAACTTGGGGGACCGCTTCACCTTAAGAATGGGGCGTAGCAAGTTGCGGGTATAGAAATATGGGGTTCAGATCTTGTTGGCGTGTTTTCTTCGCACAAGATTCTGGTCAAAGTATGCATAATATGTAGCTAGCTATGTACTTACTTCGTATCAAGGCTCCTGATGGAGAACGACGTTATGGGGACTGAAGTAGATTTATAATCTAGGCACCCTTTCCATCTGGGGATCCTACCTACTGCTTGTCCGTTCTTAGTTTCGATTTTTTTTTGACTCTCTCTTATCGAAAATTGATTTTTACCGGATGCGATCGCCTCGAATAAGCTACCTTTCAAAGTGTCACTCTCGTTTGATTGAAATCAACATATTACCTCGTACTGCCTACTCGAAGAAGCGTTTCCACGAAATCCCGGGGCTAGGCTAGGCGTGCTCCTCCCCACCCACCTTTCCCCCTTTATCATCCCTAATTCGAATCTCATCGTTCGCAGTATCCGTTCCCTCTTCGCATTCGCGTTACGCCCGTCAAAGAAAAAAGAAAACAATCTCGCAAACGGGAATATTCGGTTTCATCCGGAAAAAGCAATCAGAACGTTTACTTAATCCGCGAGGCAAGATTTCGATTTCTGTCGGCTCTCATATCGCGTTAATCTAGCAGAAAACAGAATCTCGACCGCCGGGGTCCGTTTTCCGCGAAGAATGATGTGCTGGACGGGGGAGGAGAAAGATGAGGAAGAGGAGGAGGATGAGGAGGAGGTGGGGGATAATATCGTACGTATCGTCCTGCCGCACGACCGTTGTTGTATTTTTGCGCCGGCTGTCGGGGAAAAACAGAAGAGTAAGCGATGACCCGTAAACGACCCGTTCGGATCGCGCCGTGAACGTCTGACGCGCGGAAGATCTATCGAAGGCGACGGGCCGAGAAACGCGAGAGACGTGGGTTGAAGAGAAGAATATAAATTCGAGACGGATTGTGTATCGGGCGAATAACGCACGCCGCAGAGAGCCGACGCTCTGATAAATTGACGAGTCCGTACGGCGGAAAATTAGCCTTGCGTCTTAAACGGCAGGGTAGGAAACCGGGTGTCTCATCGCGATTACGAACGAGAGTCCTCGATCCTAACCGATAACATTGCGCAATGGCTAAGCACTAACCACTGTCGACCATTAAGAATCTGGAAGCTAGTGACCGCAATAGTTTAGAACAATTGGAATGGCACCCCATAACTAGCCTGAGCAAGCAACGGTAATAGCGTACAGTTACGAAATAAGTTACGACATCATCGCCGACTCCCCGCTCTAGTCAGTACTAAATCGATGCTGTATGCGAGTACTTCTGTTTATATGTAGACTGTCGTAACCTAACAATGATTGAAAATCGTTTTGTTCAAGCTTTTCTTTCATTCTTCCGCTTACGTCCCACGCAACGCTACAATTTTCTTTTACCTCTCGAATACGGAACTAGGGGGAGAGAGGGAGAAACGCCAGGTAGTTAAAAGAAAATAGCGCGACTCGGCGATTGCATACGGCGATTAGGTGTATTTCGACGAAAACTTTTAACTGTTCGTCACCATTCGGGAGGACCCTCCTTCCTCTCGCCGACTACCACCCCTCGGTCCCCCTCCTCATCTATCGCAGCGCCCCCTCTTTATGGCTTTGTTTACTGGAAACGCGCGCGAGTTGATATAACCTATTCCGTTGCCCGCTCCGTTCGAAGTTTGCGTTTTAACAGGAGAACTTCCGGAAATCCATTTTACGGCGATAAACTTCGGATTACGTGCGATTTGGATGTATAGTCGGGGACCGATGGGGACTGGCGTAAACGATTGAAAACGAAGGGAGGATATTTTGGGGGTGTACGTCGCTCTGGGTGCTAAAAGGATAATCGAAAGTGGACCTGGGCTAGGCAAAATGGAAAGGAATTTATAAATAATTACCGGGAAGATCAACATAGATACCCTTCTTATCAATCTTTATTAGTCCAACTAAGGAGACCATCGTCTCTATATAACCGGTTCTTGTTCTTGTGTTGTGGTCCTCTTATCGATGGTACTAATTGAATTAGGCGATGGAAGCGAGTGGGAAATGCTAGAGCTAGTTGGTCAATATTATCACATCTTGTCTATATCTCCAAAAACTTCTCTTCTCTCAGCACCAATCGAGGCAGGAAATCATCATCAAGCCTAGCCAAACGAGACTATAATCGATATTGGTCAAATCCCACAGGGGTTAAGGAGCGTCGGATGTCCATTAAATACAGAACAGTAGAAATACTCGGGAAACTGTGAATATTTCTTAGGCCCCTGAAACAAGTCGCAAAAAGACAAACCAATCAAAATAGAAAGCACATTTCTAACGGAGGTACCACGCTCTGACGTGATAGGGTATCCCACAAAACGTGACAAGAATCAACATCAGTCAAATCCCGCAAGGGTTATGGAGCGTCGTACATCCAGTAAATACAGAGTGCGATCATAAACGACAGCTCCAATAATTCTGGCAGGACACGAGTAAACCAAAATTACTCCTACTAGTCGATGTACATCCCCAAACGTTAAACAGTTTCCAACAAGCAGCTGTCAAGAACGTGGCACGCAGGTGACGTAGAGACCCAGAGACCTTATCAACCTTGGAGTCAATAAGGATCCGTTTTTATGTAAACATGGCGTCTAGTGATTAATTAATACTCGGAAAATAAAAACTCGTTGCGACCGAAACGTGACATGCAGGAATCGAGCTGTCAGGGAGCAGGTACGGGGACTCATCAAATTATGTAAACTAGGTGCTGGGTATTGAATCAATAATCGAGAAACCAACAATTCATCGCCGATAAAACGTGGATTGCAAGGGTCGAGCTGTCCGGGAGTAGGTGCGGCAACTCATCAAACATGGAGTCCCTAAGCATTAGCTTATGTAAACGATGCGTTGTGCGTTGAATCGATAATCGAAAAACCTACAACTCGTCGCCGCTAACACGTGGGATGCAGAAATCGAGCTGTCAGGGAGCAGGTACGGCAACTAAGGGAATGTGAGATTTAACCTAATGACGTCCCAACTAACGCCGTCTAGAACGCTCGTTTGTTTTTCTATGTTTCTATCATACAAATATTACTCCCGCCCAAATCGGAAGATTTGTTACTCATCGAAATTTCCTAGCTTTACTCCATCTCTTCCCTGTCACTACCAAAAATTTCGACGATCCATCGCGAGGATAGTAAGTC